>CM062836.1:9740643-9763174 GCA_031772345.1 Himalopsyche anomala | reverse complement strand
TTTATTATGAGTTCTGACAAAAGAGTCAGAAAAAGTACCCAGCCAAAGTGGATGTCTGACAACACGTGGAAAAATATTGAAGAGAGAGCCCGGCGTAAAGCACTGAGGGACAGTGAAACAAACCCAAATCGAGTCGAGGAACGTCGGACTAACTATCAACTCAAGGATAAGGTAGTCAAAAAGTCTGTGCGACTCGATAAACGCCGATTCCTGGACAAGAAAATTGAAGCAGCAGAGGCGGCATCACGTAGGAATGACACAAGGAGACTTTACAAAATTACACGTGAAATTTGCGGCAGACGGATGCCAACCGCGGGGCCTATCCGTAGTCCCAGCGGAACAATAGAATCGAACGTAGAGCGTGTCAAAAAGATCTGGAGAGATCATTTCTGCGGGGTGCTTAACCGCCCCCCTCCCTCGGACCCATTTGATATACCCAATGAAGCCACAATTACGGAAATTCCTCGAGCGTTAAACATTCCTGACTATGCGCCGACACATGCTGAGATTTCCTAGGCTGTGCGGCGCTTAAAAAACGGGAAGGCGCCAGGCATGGATGGTATACATCCAGAGCTCCTAAAGTACGGCCTGGAGGCGCTTCTGCACCCCCTGCACCAGCTTCTTAGTATGGTGTGGGCGCAAGAGCGCTGTCCGAGGGACTGGGTTAATGGCGAGGTAGTCACAATCCACAAAAAAGGTGACCCACTGTGCTGTGACAATTACCGTGGCATAACGCTGCTCAGCGTGCCTGGCAAGGTTCTGGCACATATAGTATTGGCGAGAATAAGGATTCCAATTATGAATATCCTCAGGGAAAATCAGGCCGGGTTCTTACCTGGCCGATCCTGCGCGGACCAAATACACAATCTTAGGTGCCTTCTTCAGCAAAGCAACGAATACAACAGCTCGCTGGCATGTTGCTTTGTAGACTACGAGAAGGCCTTTGATAGTCCGCACCGGTCCTCTATATGGAACATATTAAAATTGTACGGAATCCCAACCAAGATTGTTGCCATCATCAAATGCTTGCACGAGGGGAGCGAATGCTGCATAAGAATCGGTGATATAACCACTGAATGGTTTGGGGTCTCAACCGGGGTCAGACAGGGCTGCGTCTTAGCTCCGTTCCTGTTCATTATAATCTTCGACTTCATTCTGAGGAAGTCAATTCCACCTGACCGAGGTGTGACCGTTGCCCCCAATCTAAAGCTATGCGACCTCGAGTATGCAGACGACGCTGTTATATTTGACAAATCTGTCGAGGGTATTCAAGATACAATGGATAAACTGCAGAGCAACTCGTATCGCATCGGTCTTAAAATCAATGCGAGTAAAACCAATGTACTCTGCAACAGTGCCTGTCCGGACCCACACTACCCTTTGACGAGCGCCGGTCAAAACATCGAAAGAGTCGACGGTTTCAGGTACTTGGGGGTACACATCACGGGGGATGGCAATCCGTGTAAAGAGCTCGCGATCCGATTAGGGATAGCTGGAGCAACCTTTAACTCAATGCGGAAAGTCTGGGATTCACGGCTGTACTCGGTCAGAACCAAGTGCCTCCTGTTCAACGCATGTATCTTGACAGTGCTGCTTTACGGTTGCGAATCATGGCACCTTACGAAAGCGCAGAGTAACCGTATACTGTGTTTCGAAAACAGATGCCTGCGGCGAATGCTTGGAGTGAAATGGTCTGACTTTGTCAGGAATACGGAGATTAGAGAGCGGACTAACCAGCCTCTAATTACGTCCAAAATAAAGAAGCGGCGGTGGTCCTGGCTTGGACACGTGTTAAGGATGCCTCAAGAGAGCCTGAACCCTGCCTGTCTGTTCTTCCAACCGGATGGATACCGGCGTCGTGGAAGGCCACTGATGACCATTCTCAGGATGTACTCAGCGGAGTTGCGGGACGCTGGGATGACCTGGGAGGAAGCAAGGAGACTGGCTGGAGATAGAGAGTCATGGAGGAACTTCGTGGTGACCATATGCTCCGCATAGGGAGCGGATATGGAATAAAAAAAAAAAAAAAAAATTATGATGTAAAACAAAATCTAAATATTTTAATTCCACAAATATTATTTAAACTCGAACGCCTACGTTGGGGGTAGGGATACTGTGTCAAGACAACCTGAGGAAAAAAATCCGGGAAATTGACGCTTTTTGCCAGTCTCTATTCTGGTGACATTTGAATGAAACAACCCGAGACTTGAGACTTGCTAATTTTATAATAAACTTTGTATAAAGTAATTTTTATTCATTCAAATCAAATAAAGTTTGAGAATTTTTATACTCTGAGAACATCTGTACATTTCGAAAAGCAATAAAAAAGGTAAGAATCATTCAAAATCTTCCTTTTGTATGAAATAAAATATGACTATTGCACGTACGTGTGACAGATGTTGTTTTGCAATCATAAAATTACTGACCCAATGTATTATTTTTCGAAGAAAATTGTTACATTGGCAAAATCAAAAAAATCTCATAATAAAAGGCAATAAAAATATTTACACCATAATAAGGTCATATTTTGCAATATTTAAGTTAAAAAAGATAAGTTTGCTCGAGTTTTGAGTTACCCATGGAAGAAAAAAATCGAAAAATGTATAATACGAATTTACTTAAACTGATGTGTCCAGATTTTGAAGATGTCAAAGGACACTTTTTTTAGCTCTTCCAGGGATTTCAAATCCTAAATCCCAGAAATTGGCGGATTTCCCCAAATAACCAATGTGGGACATTTTTTTTAGCTCTTCTGGGAATTTCAAATTACAATTAAATTAAACAATTTTCTTTAGGGGAGGACACAATTTTTGAGGACAAACTCTCCAAAAGGAGGACGTCTGGTCACCTTACTTAAACGGTTGCCTTTCTTAGCATTGGTCTGTCATTAAGGTCAGTGGTTTCCAAGCTTTATGTTACTACGTCTCCCTTTGAAAAAAATATCTTCTCGCTTCCCCATCCTTTATTTCATAGACATACGAAGAGAAGTTTTAAAGGGGAAATAAATATTTTAAACTGTTCGCGCCTTCGTAAACTTCGCTTGATAACCCTTCGCAATGGTCCACACCTCCCCAGGTGCCAAAGAGGCACGAGGAAATATCAAAATCTGTCATAGTAATTAGAAATCCTTACTATTGAGGTTAGTTTTTGCACTACTTCTTAAATCCTAAGTGATATTGATAATTCGTAATCTCAGACTGTTCCCTGAGAATTTTTGTCGCGAAATTCACTAAACTTTCATAGAACAAACGCGTTTTTTCGCTCTTTTGAATAAAAATTAAGTTTATTATTTTTTTTTTATCTAGTGGTAAACAACTAAAACTGAGGTCATATAGAAATGAAAATATCACACATATTTGTCTCTTTTACACCAACAAGAATGCTATGCAACTCCTATTTTGGATGTTTAAAGTTGAAGTGTTCAATAACTGTAGTTGTCCCGCTTACAGTTCATTACTTATCCAGTGGATGCCATCCACCTACTAAAATCTTAGTGTAGCGCATGTATAAACCCCACGAGTTCCTGAGGTAAGATGGAGCGATGGAAAAGCGCGACTTCGCTGGATAGATGTGGTGTCACAGGACTTGAGAGTGCTGGAGGTAAGTGGCTGGCGTAGAAGATTAATTGAGGCGGCCAAAGTTCAACTTGGACTGTGGATGCAGAAAAAGAAAAAAAGAGATAAAAAATGTGGTTCGTAAGAATCGATTCGTTAAACATCATGATTTGGAAGAAATGGGCGCGGCCGCGCAACAGTTTGAAAGCCCCCGCGCACTCATTCCGGGCTGGCGCGCACTCCAAGACAACTATTTAATATTTAATTGGACCGCGCAGCCTTTGAAATTTCCGCGCAGCTAACCTCTTGTCTTGTCTCTTGAGCAGTGGTTTCCAAAATTATTTTCGAATAGAGTAGGGATATAAGGAAAGAGCTTGAATAGGCAGTGGCGGATTAAGCACATGCGAGGCCCCAGGCGCAATACAATTTTGAGGCCCCTTTTTGAAACCTAATTCAGAAAAATTAACACACTCTTAAAAGCGTAACGATAGCGATAAACTGATCAGTAGTCCTGTCCTAGCCCTATTCTTCTACTTTTACTCACTTTAGAAGCAAAGAGAGTATGAGCAACGGAGTTAAAGCAGTTCTCGTAGAAACAATTATCTTGAAATGAACTCTATTGAGTGCATATGCTTCACATCTGGTGCGGATATGGTATAAAAATCTAATAGAATAAATCAATTACATTGTTCATATCAGCGGAAAAAATAATGAGAAATAATAAATCTTTAATCAAGTCTTTGCCTACATTCTACAACTTAGTCATGAAGAATTCCTCCAAGGGACATTATTTCAAATTAAAAAAAAAAAATAACCTTGTAATGCTGTGAAATACACTCTGCAAGAAGAATCTGAAAACATAGCGGGTGATCGTGGCTACAACTTTGAGTACATCACGGAATAAAAAGTTTCAAAATATTTCGAAAATCATTTCGTAGTAAAATGGAGGAGTAATACTACTAAAATATAAATGTCTTATTTAATTTTTGGCTTTATTAAAAAAAAACTGAAATTACTCGTTATTTGGATTTTGCGCACTTCTCACACTATACACAGATTCAAAATAAAAATCCTGTTAACACTTCCTATCACTTGGAACAACTAAAACATAATATGAGCATTTATTTTCAAACTAAAATCCATTAATAGTTTACGAAAAATGACTCAATATAAAACTAACATAATATATTAAATCTGAATAATCCGTTCAAGGAATGACACGCCTCTTTGTTTTTTTTTTAAATATTTTAACTTACACTCTGAAATATTTTGTAAAATGCATATACAAAAATGTCACCGACAAATTGATAATTTATTGCTTCGGCTTAAACCCAAAAGAGATCTGCTCAGTTTCAACATATAATGACCCTTCTTCAGAAGTCAGCAACCTATTGAGAGACTTTATAAAAAAAATACGTTTGAAAAATTTATTTAGCTAGTGGTTAAAAGCTTAAAACCACTAAAAACATATATACATTTTTTTAAAAACATTAAAAATATATTAATTTATAAAACGTACATTTGCATATGTATGTGTAAATACAAATTTATTTTATAAAAACATACATATGAGTCGCCAAGTTACTAAGAGGTTTTTTAAAGTTTTGAGTAAATCACGAAATACTGTTTTGGATATATGGTGATTTTGAGTGTTTTAAAAGTTACTTTATATCTTCCAGGGTACAAATAAAAGCAAAATAAAATCTCTAATTCAACTAATATACCGTACAATTGTCAATAAATACAGAGAGAGTTAAAGCACGAGCATTTTTCAACAGAGCTGGTTTTGACAGGAAGAAAAATATTTTTTGTAGGTAATTACTATTCAGTAGCGGTTCATGTTTATTGTGACAAATAAACAATGAAGATATTCTTAAATTATTTTTTTCGGAAAGTATATTCTTTAGGTCATAATGAGGTTTTTTTTCTGTAATTTATTTATCTAGATTTTATAATTGTGCATCTAGTGAAAAAATGTATGTTATAGTTAACAAGAATCTATAAAATTTATTAAAGGTAAAAAAATACATAGATATGACCAAGTATAGTTATTGATTAACATATATAAAAATGATAGGAAAATCTTGGCATGCCTAATTTTTATTTGTTTATTGTATTAGATATTTTTATTTTACCTTATAATGAGTAATAGTATTCAAGATATTATTAATACTTAATTTTCATACAGAAGTTCTGAATGAAGATTTTCGACTTTGATTTCGAAGACTCGAAGACAGAATTCATTTGAGAAGATTTTTACTCATAAAAATATGCAGCACCAAATGATTATATTTTATTCATTTGATTATGTTCTGTGTTTTCAAAATTTTGGTAAAGATCTTTAAATTTATTTGTCCATATAACAGTTGAATTTTCTTGGCGGGTAACTCAAAAACGCTCGCGGGTAGTAGGTTGCCGACCAATGCTCTACCCCTAGTTAACACATTGGCAACGTCGTGAATATGCCCAAAGTACATGATACAAGTGCGGTCGACTATATATCATCATAACTTTTAACCTAGTAGAAAATATTTTTTTTAAATTTTTGAATATTTTTATTAAGCTTTTTTTTTATTATACATAGTTATAAGAAAAATAATGATAAAATATTCTTATTTTGATCAGTACTTTAAGATCTATTGCCACATGTTAAACGATTTTGGATTTTTTGTTTAAAAAAATAATCTTCATGTGTGAAAACACGTATTTACATACCGGCAGGTATTGATGTTGAAACATAGATTGGTCCTGTGAATAAAGTTATAAATATGGTCAAAGTTAATAAATAAATAGGATAACATCGACAAATCTACATAAACAACTGTGTTTTATTCCATCAATTGCTCTAACCCACGGGTTCCCAACCTATGAGTCGCGACTCCCAATGGGGTCGCGACGGGTTTTCTGGGGGTCACCAACTTTTTTCGATTTTGGTTTTTAACAACAAAACTAAAACTACAGTCAACTAAAATTACCTTATTAAAAAAAATGCCTTTTTCAATTGCATCGGGGTCGCGGGTCACATGGATTTTATAAAAAGGGGTCGTCACCCGAATAAGGTTGGGAACTTATGCTCTAATCAGTGATGGCATAGATTACAACATCAGTGGGTCTAATTTTTAATGAAAATAAATTAAATAACTCGCTGAATAATCTCAGCCATATATATGTAGGGATTGATTTTTAAAAATAAAAAAATACATCTGACCCGACTAACAATTACGCAAAAATAAAATTGAATGTTTTCCTAACGGCGTTTGGTAATAAGGTGTTCAACTTTTTCAATAATATTATTAATTAAACTATGGCCACTTATCAGGTCTGGATAAAATGCTTCAATGAATGTTCAACAGTTGTGCAATACTATTTTTTGTTTTTGGTAGTTGTATTTTATTAATTTCAATCAAATTCCAAATGATTAAGATCATTGGTTTATTCGCCCGGCACGAATGCTTTATTTGTATCAACAAAAACATACCAATGTGGGTTGGTGTGTTATCATTGATGGTTGGAATCGGTAATAAAGTATTGCATAAGTTAAGTGCCTTTAGTTCATAATTGCCGACATTTCCAAAGATAAAGAAATTATTATTAAATTGACTCATGGCATGTCAAAAATAAGTGTCAACAAATATGTTCAAAGAGTTATGAGCTAGTAACATCGCCTATATCCAATGACGCGTATTCTTAGGGCCCCGGTGGCAATGAGTTAAGTAAATAAAATTAAATTGTTCGGGTCACCCTCTATGGAAGCCGCCGGCGCATTTGTTACACTTGTTTTTCAGGACAGATATCCGATTTCAGTTTGGTTTCTTACATATTATAAAAACTTCCCTGCCAATTTGAAAACTTTTATGCATGAGTGAAGATAGCTTTATTTATGCGTAAAATAATAAATTGTGTTTCGTTAAGAACGTGTGAAAAACGACTGCCGATACGAAGATATGTTTGAGCCTTGCCGCTAGCAATAAATAAGTGTTTCATATGAAAAAAAGATGTCGAAATTAAAATCATCTTAAAAATGTATTTTTGAGCCCCTTCAGATTTTAAGGCCCTTCAGATTTTGAGGCCCCTAAGATTCGGAGGCCCGAAGCAGGCGCCTGATGCGCTTACGGGATAATCCGCCACTGTGAATAGGACTAGTGGTTAACAAAATATAGATTTACTGAATTTAATTTGTCTATTTCTTATGAATATTAAAAAATAATGAATGACAAATTTTGTAGATTTAAAAAGTTTTATAAACTTTTTGTGAATGTCCGCTCACTATATAGAGCATGGCCACAGCGTGTTCCAAGGGGGCCACAGAGATTAATTTTTGTTTTGGGGAGCCACAACACATTTCAGGGGGGCCACGGGCAAATTGAGGATACCAAATCAGAGATTTCAAATTTCTCGGTGAGCTAAAAAAAAAAAAGGTGTTCTTGAAGATATTCTGGGAAAAAGTATACGAAATCGGAGATTTCAAATTTCTCGGTGAGCTGAAAAAAAAAAGAAGTTAGGGGGCCACACTGCCAAAAAGGTTAAGAAACACTGATATAGAGTATATGGTAAAGGGTTTACGTTAAATTGGATATTGTTACATATTAAAAGTGTATTAAGTAACAATCGATTGCTTATTTTAATATCGCATGTAATTGGATAGGAGTGATAAACAAATTCACTTCTACCCCAGAGCACCGATAATTGTTTTGAGATAAAGCGAGGTCTTTGTTAACGTATTGGCAGCCCGCCGCTGGATAAATGCTACTGATTTATAATGAAAAATGAAACTTTATTATAATCGATGAAGAACATATGAAAGGTGTAATGAATTTAAAAGTATTTCTATTATTTTTATCATTAATTGAAAACTATTTTTATATTTGCTTTCTACACTTTGTTAACAGCCGTATTCAATTTCATATGAACGAACCTATACAATTTATATTTATATCGATTGATAATGCCCATGACGAGTGCAACTGGCCTTGGCCATTGTAAAAAAAAATTGAGTACAAAAGAGTGTTTTATTTTTCAACGAAATTGTTGTCTCTTTGAAACCCTTCGAAGAAAATTTGTATGAATTTAATAACCTCTTTCATAACGAAAACGACATAAATGTTTTCCGGAATTTCTTGGAAATTCTTCTGATGAATGCACACAACCACGAAATTCCAAGAAACTGTTCAAACGGCTAAAAATATACTAAATATAACGATATAAGTAAATTCGGTAGAGATGAAGGTTTTACAAGAAATTTTTATCTCACATAAGATTGATTTTATGATTGAAAATCAAAATAAAAAACAAATAGGTAGAAAAAAATAGTACCACCTCTGTATTTAAGGACTGCTTGTTATTAACATACAACTTGTATACCATTTTATAAACCGAATATTATTGAATTGAGGGGGAGTGTCGCGGTCTACAGTGACATAATTAAGATACATTATTAAATGATTTGCTTAGAAACATTCGTGTAATTGATACAATCTAGCTTAATAAGATTTTCAGTCGATTTAAGCATTTCTTATTATTATACTCCAATAAAAAATATCCGTAAAAATGAACAAGAAGTCAGTGGCGTACTTAAACAGTGACCTCCTATTTTTTTCAATAAATACTCAAAGAATCTCAACCAAAACGAAATATTTATTTTTGAAAATTTTAATAGACGTCAAATACATTAATAAAAACGTTAGCTTTTTTTTATTCAGATTTTATTAGACATTCATATCGACTGTGAAAAGGAAAAAGGACGTAATCCTCAATTTTCCAAAACGGCTTTTTTTCGATAATCACCATGTATACAACTTGACATACATTCTATCAAAAGGATGGAAGCTGAAAATGCCGAATAAGTTACTAAATTTAGCTTTTAAGTTTGAAAAAAAAGACGTTTTAAAAAATTAAAACTAAGAAAAAACACTGAAATAAAAGTTTTTCTGAGACAATTTCTTTGATTAATATTTGGTAATGTCAATTAAACACCAGTTTAGAAGTATCCGTGCACTTTAAGGTTGTGTATAATTCATAATTTGCATATGTCACAAAATCATCAAAACACGTTTTTAGCGCCTTCTGTAAAATTTGATATGTGTGGGTTACATCCTTTTTCCTTTCTACAGTCGATACCTAATTTAATGTTAATAGTAATTGTCAAATGGGGAATTGTTTTCGATAAAATTAAGTAACAATATACAAAAATGAATTATATTTATGAAAAAACCTGGTGCCGTGTCACATCTAGGAATAATAATATATTTTTTTGCAGTCCTAGTAAATGAAAGAGTTTTCTTTTTGAACTATTCATTTTGTCCAGTGCAGTCATTCTTGGGCGAAGATCATCAGTAAACGATGTATGTCACATTTGAATTAAGGGGAGTCTCAAATACTCGACATGATTATTTCATTTAGTTTTTATTGTTGGTTAAATGTAATACTTACCGCTGTTTGCTGTTATTATAATCGATCTGAAAAATTCCAACGATTAACAAAACTTTTTTTCAATCTTTCAAGTTTTTATTATGTCTGATTAATTACTTCTACTCGCTATATATACAAGAGTGTAAGTCGTGGAGTCGTAGGGTCGTAGTGTTTTTGATGGGGTCGGATTCGTTAAAAAACTTTCCTCCACATAAATAACTAACGATACGAATAATGGTTAATTTATTCACTGTAGAATGTACTGTTTGTTAAATTGTAAACATGGATTAGTACAACATAAAGACGATAAACAAGTAACTAGAATTTTATAATCGCAGCTCCAAGAACTAAAAGCTGAAGCAAGCGATGTTTTATTATCTGTGAAGAGGTAAGTCAGATTTAAGTACTTGTTCAAGAAATAATAAACTTGGCCTTCCAGACAAGCACTTAAGTATTTATTATTGTTTGTTTTCAGCGCCTTTTACGTTGGGTATATGTGTATATCATCCATGCATAAAGAGCAGGCAAACTGCCAAAAGTGTCAAAGTAAACAAGACGATATATTTAATATAAAGGTAAATCCGTTCAGTTGAATATTATAGATCAATGTTCTTCAACCTATGGTCCGCGGACCGGCTCCGGTCTGCAAGAGTTTATTGCCGGTCCGTGATAACTTTTATGTTATCGAATATCTCTTTTGTACTAAAAATGAGAAAATATGATTTCAAAATAGCAGCAACAAATGTTGCACCAAAAAAGTAGTTTTATTAGCTTTCACGAATGAAATTCTATGTAACATTGACTTGAAGTTTCAATTGTTACTTTTTGAATATATTATCCTAACCGAACATGTACAGTTGTTCAGCCAATTCTCGACTCACAACATGTTCCGTTACGCGAGTTACGCCACCTTGAAAGTTGAAACGTTCATAAGTAGAATTTCATACAAATAAAACAATATTCAAGACCTTAATAAGTCAAATCCAATAGACGGGATTAAACTGAAATATATTCAGGCATAAATACCCCAATTATGATATTTATTTGGTCATTTTTACTCATTTATATTCCATCGTTAGTCCAAAAAATCGTACGTCGAGATCTGGCTATATGTAAATATGTGTACCTGGTTGATGCCGGTCCGCGAAATACTTTTTCTATATTTTACCGGTCCGCGGATGTAAAAAGATTTAAGAACACTGTTATAGATAACACATGAAGCATAAAACATGCGAATAAAGTTTTATACCGTGTATCTACAGTCTACACCGTGCACGTAAAGCGAAACGGATAATGACTGAAGTGTATACTATTAAAAGTTTTGTTTCAATATAATGGAATTTGTTATGCATTGCCTTTCCATAAAATTAAAGTTTTGTTGCTCGCGAAATTCCAGCACCGTGAAAAATAATATGCTACCTGGTCAAGGTAACGAGGACACATCGCAACCTCTAATATTATAAAGATTTTTTAATCTTTCACTTAGTTAAAGTTACGTTGAGCCATAAATGACAAATTGCAAATTTATTTTATATAGTAACTAATGAGTAAATTATAGATTTATTTAAGCAAGCGCCATTGCTTAAATAAATGTATCATATTATTATTATCACTCAATTAAAACCTTTCAATGGCGATCGGTTTTTCTTATTTATTTTTAACTCTCTTCACAATCTTACCGCAATGATTGTATTTTAAAAGCTCCGTTTGATATTATTTATCTGTTTGACAGACTATCATAAATTTCCTGTCTGAAAATTGATTGCAGACCATGAATAGTGCAAATAGGGCTGGGTAAGTTTAAAGCACCAATGAAAAGCAGCTTTCTTTCATTCATAAATTTACAACGAACCAGTGCAACAAAAGATGTAAAAAATACTTCTAAAATCAGCCGAAAAATCATAATAACATAATGATTAAACGTGTATTTTTTAGACAATATTTTCAATAGTAAAATAATATTGATGTAACTATATTTTAGAGGTACCAACATCGTTTAATCGCTTATAATATTCCTCTAAAGATCTTAATCCGGCCTTGAATGCAAGGTCAAAGCAAAGTGGTTGCAAAGGAAGATTATTCATGCCAAATCGCACAAATGAAAGCCACGTCAACCTTTTACAAACCAATGAATGCCAGTGGAGAAAACACAGCTAGTTGCTAATAAGCAGTTCTTTGTATACAATTTATTTATGTTTAAAACTAAAAAGCTTCATCTAGGGAGCAAATAAATGTAGACTTATAAGCTTACACCGCAGTTTATAAAAAATGAGCATTCGCAAAACTCACTAATACGACTGTGGAAAAGCAAAAGGACATAACCCACACGCAACAAATTTTATAGTAGGCACGGCTCAAACATGTTTGATCATTTTGGGTGAAAGTCAAAATATCAAATATACACAAACTTGAAGTGTAATAAGGAGAGTGTACGAAGATTAACAAACTGGTATTTTATTTAATCAATCTAATAATAACTTCTAATAACTAATTTAATAAGTTGTTTAAGAAAAACTTTTGTGTAAGTTCTTTATACCGGTCGCAATTTTAAAGCTTCAAAGATAAATTTAGATACTTTTCGCAATTTACAGCTTAGATAATATTAAAAGTGCGTTTGTTAAGTTGTGTGCATTGTGATAGTCGGAAAAAATCTATTTCGAAAAAAAGATATTGTGCGGCTTAAAAAATCTCATAGACGTTATCTCGTGTGGTTTTAATTTTTAAAAAAATGACAGATTTACAATTATTAATCTGTTATATCTTAGAACCTTGCTCCGGCACTGAT
Source organism: Himalopsyche anomala (assembly GCA_031772345.1). Classification (NCBI taxonomy): domain Eukaryota; kingdom Metazoa; phylum Arthropoda; class Insecta; order Trichoptera; family Rhyacophilidae; genus Himalopsyche; species Himalopsyche anomala. Next base: position 9,750,427 of record CM062836.1, on the reverse strand, counting down.
TATCTAATAAGTATTAGGTGTCTATTATATTGTCAAATCAATCGCAGAACAAAGAATCAAAATACTTGAGAATCGACACTGCCACCAGGTAGTTTTTAGAATAATGATGTGCATGGCTCATGGGGTACTTTGAAAGCACTTCTCAGTGGCACTTTGAGGTTTTCAGAATTAAAAAATATCTGCTGTTTTGAATTTGATTAGACTTATTAAATAATTTTAGCTTATAGAAACAATAATATTCCGTTTTGTTAGTTAAAAAAATCTTCTACATTGTCATTGTTATGAAACGAGACGCAATAAATTTAGTCATAATTTCAAGCTTACTGCGACAGGTCATCCGCATCCTATCTTATGTAATTGTAATTAAATAGTTTTATTATTTGTAGTTGAGCATAATTTTACTAATACTGTTGAAATTGTTTATACAGTAAGGCGAGTAAATAAGTAAGAAGTTGTTGGAAATGTAACTTTTCTATTGCGAAATTTAACATTGTAAAAATGGGACTTGGTTTAAAAAGGTTTGCATCACTTTTCTAGAATGTATATGGTTGACCCACTGATTGAAAATAACACTCGTCGTATTCACTCGACTGTTGAAATGTTTGCAGATAATATTTCGTGACGTTCTGGTTGGGAAGCCGTGACTTAACGGATAATGATTTAAATCCCTGCAGAGTTAGCCTCATTAGTGAAACTGTGGATGGGTTTAAATCTTCCTGGACAAGAGAAAATATTAATATGTATTCTCGGAAATTCATAATCGAAACATTTTAGCAACTAAAACTAAAGCGAAAAGTTTGAGCGATTATCTGGCCAGTATATACAATTTTAAAGCATGTTTTATTTTAAATATTGCTCATAGAATACGAACTATTTTTTGTTCGATTTTGACAATGTGGTTTTATCGCTTTTTGTAGCTAGTCGTCTCATTTAATATATTGGTCTCTGAATTAGGGATTGCAATACCGGTATTACCGAATTCTGAACCCCGGTATTAATGGTGTTTTTCAATACCGAAATAAAGCTAAATCTAATTTTGAATGTATCAAAACATATTTAATTATAATTGTTCACGATGGCTTGAACCACTTTATATCTTCTAAGAGTTCTATCAATTGTGGCAGGTTCTAGAATTGATGAACCTTGCAATTAATTTAAAGAACTGTAAATAATGTTTTAAAATCGCCCGCTTGTGATTATTGTATTTTTTTTGGCGGCATTTTATATGAAATATAGAAATACATTTTTTGAAAATTAATTTGACTGCCGAGTACGACAAAGAACATATTTATTAGTATGCGCACAATGCATATGTACAGAAGTTTACAACTGCTCATCTTTTGTACTTTGATAAAATAATAAGTTTGGCATCGCAGACTTAATATTGTGCAGAAATTGTTTTTCCTGCACTTTATATCTTAGTCTGACCTTGGGCAGGGGCGCACCGGTAATTCAGATCGGTTAATTTCCAGCGGCCCAAATGAAAGGTAAATTATATTTTTTAACAAATAAACCATTATTATCAGTTGATAATGTTCGTGATGAGCGAACCGGTCATGATATTTTATACATAAAGAGGAATTAATACAAATAAGTGATTTTTTAAAAATATAATGCCTTCCCACCAAGAAGGTACAGTGACAATTTTTTGTGTCATTTCATTATTGAATTCTAAGCCCTTGCTATTGAATAAACCTAAGCCATAGTTATTTAGACACGGCATAAAATCTGGTCTCGAAAAAAAAGATCAGAGATGCAGGTGGAAGGCGTATCAAAAAAGCTGTGGTGACAGAATGTCATTGAACATATCATTTCCTTGTAAAAACAATATGCAGTTTGTGTATAAATAAATACAATATAAATATATTGTCACAACGCAAAAAAATATACATAAAGGATGTAGCCAACACATATCAAATTTTACAGGAGGCGCTAAAAACGTGTTTTAATTATTTTCGACCATATGCAAAATATGAATTATACACAAACTTGAAGTGCACGGAGACTTTCTAAGCTGGTGTTGAATTGATATAATCTAATATTAATTAAAGAAATTGTCTGGGAAAAACTTTTATTTCAGTCTTTTTTCTTGGTTTTAACTTTTTACAAGGTCATCTTTTTCAAACATAAAAGTTAAATTTAGATACTAATTCGGCATTTGCAGCTTGCATCCTTTTGATTGAACGTGTATCAAGTTTGGTATATTGTGATTATCGAAAAAAAAACTGTTTTTAAAAAACTTTGGGCTACGTCCTTTTTCCTTTCCACAGTCGATATGCCTGAATTCCCACTGGCAACATTTAAGTGCCTCTATAAATCGCTCCTCACGAAAAATGCATTTCTTTCAAGAACTTTCCATACCAATTACAAAACGAAAAGTACTCAATTTAAAAAAAAAATAATAAAACCAAAATGTGAAAAATAGCTTTATCAGTGCCCCGAAAACAGTCTGAATATTCTTCTACTATTTTTTTTTTGAATAATTGCATGAATAACACAGCGTCAAAAACTGTAAAGTTTTTTTTTTAATTTTGATAAAATTGTAACCAAGAAGTCTTATCCGCTGTATACACAATAATTACAACACGTTTTACTAAATTAAATAAGCGTCACTAATATCATTGCATGTATGTTTTCCACATTTTTCCACTTAGAGTATTCACTGTCAATACTCGATGGAGAGGCATTATATTAAGAAAAACTTACTTATTTCCACTTTTTTTGGAAGTAGAAATAAGTACAAAGGAATATTGTGTTTTTCATAATATGTTTTCCACCCCGATAAAAACAATGTTTCCCAACATCTTACAAAGACGGCGAGGATAAAATTAAAAAGTACACCAATAGGTTTTGTATGAAGTATTTTATTATTTGCGAGGCAGAGTTTCTGGCACCGCAATGCGGGAATCTGTCCCTGGAGCTTCACCAAAATGGCAAAAAACAAACTAAACTAAGCAATCAAAGTTCTCGCACAGTTCCCGACATCCGTCGGAAGCGCAGCAAACTCAACATTACGCAAATAAGCTTTTCCAAAGCTCTTGCGTAATACACCGGTCAGTAATTAATATGATAACGATAAAGTGAGTTTATATAGTGCTATGACAATCATGAACGTGCTTATTGAATAAGTACAAAAACGACATACTGAGTATGCAAGACGCACGATTTCACGCTGTAAAGTTAACATATAAAAGTTCACTTTCAACGTGGTAAAATCCATGTCGTCACTCTCCTGAATTATTCTTGTACGCATTAATTATCACATACACATACTTTGGTAGATGACATGAACATGGTGAATTTATTGTGTTTAAACGTATTTCATATTAGCATTGCGAGATTTTGGAAAGGTCTATACCAGACGTGGGTAAATACGACTCTTCATTGGGTTAAATGCGGTTCCCAATATCTCTTAATATTTGAATTTGGGAATTTAATACTACGTGAGAAATTAACTATGGTGTATACATAAAAATTCTAAATGTGGCTCCCGTTGACCCCATGTATGCCCATACCTGGTATTCACAATACGGAGAGATTGAAAGAGTATAGTGAAAATATATATTAATTCAATTTATATTGCGAATTTTGCCAAATATTTTAAAAATTGCCAAATCATACGAGATTAACTTTGATTAAAAGTCACTCAGTCTTTGAGAGAAAAAACACTCAGGTCAAAGATATCAATTTTACAAAGTTTTTTTAAATTTTGATTGTAACCTTATTGTGATATGACAGCAGATTGATCGTTATTATACCATAGAAGGCGACAGTTTGTACTACAAAAAGCAGTTATAAATCAAGGGGTCAAAAAAGTATGTTTGCAAAATTATAATGTGACTTCTTTTAATTCCTAACGTAGTCCTGAATATATATTATATGGTATGAATCTTTTAACATTTCTTAATTTTTATCGAATTTTTGATAGAATCGTTTTTATCAATTTACATAATATGTTTTTAATTTAAATATATATGCTTTTCAATGTTTATAACGTAATTATTAAAAAATGCATGAAAAAAATGTTATTTATGTTATTCCTATTTTTTTAAATTCTAATATATTTGCTTTATTACTGAAAAACCAAAAACGAATCTTTGTAAATAAACTTAATAAACTTTTGCATATTGTACACTGATGACATTTTTTTTTTGCTGTTTTTTACGGATTCAACTAAATCTGATGGATTTTTTTGTTACTATTAAATTAAAATCGATAAACCTGTTATTTCCCTGGTTGTGTTGCCCAGTTGTGAAAGTCACCATTGTTATTTTTCTATCAATAATACTCAGTTATATCCGGCGACAAAGTAATTTTCAACAAAACAATAGTCGAAAGATTTTCATCAATATCGTAAAATTTTCCTATGTGTCTATGAAATTACACTACACTTGGTTTAAATTCCCAATTTAAGGCTGGATTCACGTAATATATAACTGCAATATTACGAAGAGCCACGTGCAACAGAAAGCTGTGCAACAGATCATATCTAATTAAAACAAACATTTACGATGCGGAAGCTTTCATTTTATTTTACTGAAAATCTAACAAAAAAGCACTAAACTTAATTTACCGTGAAGCTGTAATAATACTTCAGAAACTTTTGAGCAATCCATGGGAATAGAGTAATAACGTATTTATTTTAAATTAATAGTATTTTGGTGGTATTTTTTAAAATATGATTAAATTTTAAAAAAATGTTATTCTACTGATTGCGTTATAATATTTGTTACAAGTGTTTCGTCTGTTTGAAAAATACATTGGTCAGAAAATTTCTCAGAAATCAGTCTGAAGACGTTTATTGATATTATATAAGAATGAGGCGAGACATGTCACAATTTGTACGTGTTTTAAAAAAAACATTTTAAAAATTCTAGTTTAGTATATATACTATTCCTTAAATGCATAATTTTCTACTTTTTATAAAAATGCATGGTTTTTACCAAAAGTACACACATAAATTGCAACATTTTGTTCAATAGACAGTGTTTTATTTAAATAATTAATAAAAATGTATTAAAGAAGGCAGTAATATATTTCTCCCGGCAATAATCAATATTTTCATAAATTAATAGTGATTTTAAAAAACTTCGGTTCATTTGGCTACAACATCCATAGTAACAATTGGAAGAATACTTTATATTTTACTATTGGGTATAAAGATCTATGCTAAAATCAATGCTAAAAAACAACAATGGTTAGAACTTTTCGTAGTACAGTATGCATATTAAGGATAAATCAATGCGTTGGAGTGAAAAATTCTACGGTGCCACTTACCAAACACTTTTGGGAGTATACCATGTGCAAATATGCTCAATTTCAAACGAAATATAAATAAAATATTTGCGCCTTTCAAATTAATCTACGAATGAACATCGATAATAAGTTTTTATTCGAAAAGAGCTAAGCTTGACAGAATTCCCAGGTAGTAATACTTAAATTTCACACATTTCGAAAAAATATCCGAATAATGAATAAATAACTATCGGCACTATTTATTTTTAACCATTTCGACTTGTTTGTCTACGAGTTTCAAATTTTCTTTTTTGTCGATGGATTTGTCAGTAATTTTGTTTAAATTCATTTTTAATATGAAAAGAAACTTGATAACTTCGTTACTCTACTGACTGTGTCGAAAACTATGACACGTGTTTCCTTTCTTTGAAAAGCATCCCAAGACTAATTATCATAAGGTTATTCATTAATAAAGTAAAAATTGATTCTAATTATTAACTTATAAAATATAGAGGCTCATAACGACCTTAATATACCTCCATCGTTCTATCGTTACTCTCTCTTATGAGAGAGAGATTAAACGACCGATAAGCAAACGGTTCACATAAAACCTCTTCTGTTGAGAAAAGCTCCATAAGTAGTACATAATATATATGACTCACATCGGGACCGGTCATGCCTACATTTTTTTTTTATGAAATGTAATATCTTGATTATTTTTTTATAAAATTTTACAATTTTAAAATGTCAAAGAAACACGTCATCATTACAGAGAGTGATTAGACCGGACCCTCTTATATTTTTCAACGAAATAATTTCTTTTGAATTTTTGTCGTTAAAAAATAAAAATCGCATTATATTGACAAGCTTTGAAGAATGTGTAAAGTCATAACAAGCGGTCGTAAGTAGGATATTGAATACCTCTGAAATTGTACGTGAAAACTCGACTAATGAGCGCCGAGACTCATAAAGTTGTTATTAACAAGACCAGTCCACATGGACCGGGTGCTTGGTTGACACTCGTATGCATATTACCGCGGAAATGGAGCACAAATAAAAAAAAATTCAACTTCTTTCTTGTTTTAACAAGATGATCTGTTTCAATTTAAGTGGTGAGATTAAATATTGAATTCTTGATTTGCTCGTCAGAGAATTTGCTTGTAATTTTACTTTTGTGTGTTTCTTTCTTTGAAACAATATGGGCGGCAGTATATTTTTCTCTGTGAAAGAGGACTTAGAAAGGATGTTCAATGTCTCATTGTTAATCTAGTAAATAAATGTGGTCGAATATAAAACAAAATATTGACGATTTTTAAAACCACATTACTTTCTGCCGCGGGTCGTAATATACAGTAAAATTGAGAAAAACCATAAAAAAAAGAATTGGAATGTCTAAGTAAAACTCAAATACGTTTTGATGGTTCATAGATAATGAAGTTTGGACATATTTTTGAGATGGATCACAAACACTCTTTGATTGAAAAAATGCTGTTTGTACTGGGATTCAAGCTTTTGAGGCATGGCATGAAAGCCAACGACGTTAACCATTGTGTCATGGATCTGACCTGGTTTGTTTTCAACTAGATATAAATATTGCAGTACTAATCAGAACTGGTAAAGATCAACAGAATTTATTTTGAAATTGTTCAAAGCCAGAAATACAAGTAGTTTGTGAAATACCTTTTTAAATTTTATGTTATCGACAATATTAATTTCATAGATCCATCTATGAATAACAAATAGGCAGGATATATTATCATTTTAACATTTTATTATTATTAGAGACCATTATTATGAATATTAATGTATATGATTACCATATTTTGTTTTGTGCAATACTACGTTAATAATTTTGAATAATTTTGACAGCTTGATTAAGTTACCATAAATTGGGTTACTTAGAAGAACATTGATTGGATTATTGACCCGTTAGTGGCTGGAGTATGGTGTCATGTTTAAATGAAAAAGGGGAAATGTTTTTTTATAGATTTAATTCGTGGACAAAAAGACTAGTTAATAATCAAATAATATCTTTACTGTTGTGTTTCATCGTTTACAGAGAGAAAATCTCTTGCTCAATTTCTCTTTCTTCTCGTGTAGGTTTTTTGATCGTTTTATTTTTTTAATATTTTTCCTACTTTTTCCTTTAGTGTTTAATGATCATACATGCACTGAAAATAAATAATTAATAATATCCATAATTAGAGTTCCGATATATTGTATTATAAAAAATTGAAAGATCGACTGTTCAGCTAGGTTTTGAATGATTTCGTATTTTTCACTTCATTGATTTACAGTCGGTGTATCATAATTTACACAAATGCAGCCTTCTAACATAAAAAGGTTAATTACCCCTAAATGACACCATTAATACACATCATAGAAACGCTGCAACAATATCGCAATACACACATTATAAAACGTTGAAAATGTAATAAAATTGTAAGAAATGTAAGAAAATGTAAGAAAAACATGAAACTATCATTAAGCCTATTGACTTTATTAATGTAGCATTTTACCACTTTGTCAAAAATTTCCCAAATTTTAATTATTTTTGTGATTACTTTCAGTCACCACTTGAAATTTATTAATTTTGGGTGACTTTTTAATTATATGTTAGATGTGTTCAACATTTTAATTTTGTGTTATTTTAGAATCACTTATATAATGTAATAGGTAAATTCTTTTCAATGTTAATTGTTGTTTACAACTTTTCATTTAAATTTATTTTTGTACAAATAACATGTTAAATTACATATATGTATCTCTTATCAGTTGACAATGCTCTCAATGAGCGAAACCGGTCTTGACCTATTAAATAAAGTGGAATAAAGTACAAAGGAATGTTGTGTTTGTATTAACAGATATTTTGTTATTAAATGAGGGATGGGCTAATTTATTTAATATTGGTATTATACAGTTTACGTATTCAATTTGAAATAGCGGGCGTACACAAGAGCTTCCCAAAAGAGATATTATTTTACATCATTAAATCCATTTTAAATCAAAAAGTAACAAACACGAATAGTAATTGCACGTTTTGATCCACAAGGGTTAAAAACATAATATTATTTCCTCTCTTGGGGCGAAATGATTATTATTGAATGTGACTTATAGTTATGTAATATTATTTGGAATTATTGCATGGATAATAAGGTTTCAGATTGCTGTTTACTTATTGGTTACAAATGGATATATTGCAAATAAACATGGCTGGATTATATAATATTTAATACATTGCCACTCTGAAGACCGAATCTTTATAAACGTCTTTATTTCCAGGTAGACATTTTTATGTGGAGGAGTGTTTTCAAGCCTTGTTTGTGGCATGCCCAACTTAAACGCTTCAAACATCTCCAAAATCATCCTTCCTTTACCCATTAAAATGTTAGAGTTATTCAACAAATTCTGATTTTTATTGTTGCTTAAAATAAAAATGTATATAGTCATAACTAGGGTATCCAATCCCGGAGCCTTTTTCCAATCCCGGGATTTCGGGGTTGATAAATCTTCAATCCCAGGATCCCGGATTGGGATTAGTTCACCGAGGAATTTGAAATCCTCAATTCCCTATACTTTTTCCTCAGATTATCCGCAAACCTTGTTTTTTTTTTTTTAGCTCATCGAAGAATATGAAGTCTCCGATTTGGTATACTTTTTCACAGGATTGTCACAAAACCTCGTTTTTTTTATTTTTAGCTCACCGAGGAATTTGAAATCACCAGTTTAGTATACTTTTTACCGAGATTCTCACAAAACCTCGTTTTTTTTTTAGCTCTCCGAGGAATTTGAAATCGACATTTGCCAATTTCGTTCACTTTTCGAGATTTACTCAACATTTCTCAATCCCGAAATCCGGGATCGGACCATGTCAATCCCGGGATTTCGGGATCAGAAAATTGAACGGGATCCCGAACCCCGGGATTGGATTCCCTAGTCATAACTACTTTTAATTAAACCTTCATATGTATATCATGTACAAAAAGTAATATGCAAATTAGTGCGGTCCTTGGGCTTGATGAGAGTCACAAAGAGTTTTTAATGTAACGCAATATCCAGACGATTTCTTTTTTCACTAACAAATAATTTAGAGAGCAGAAACTGCATTAAGCTCAATACGATGATAACAACGGCAACGGCAGAATGGCAACAATATTTTTCTTTTTAAATTTACCTAATTGGGTATTTTGTTTCTGTATCGACATAAATTCAAGCCATTGCATTTTTATGTTGAATAGTGTTTCAAAAAGTTTATCATTGTGAAATTCTAAGAGTTCCACAAGGTTTTCACCGGGAAAGATAACTAATTTATTTCGTCACCATTTTGGTAAATATAAATTTTGACAGTTCATATTTGGCATTTGTAATGAAGAGACGTGGAAAAGATATTCGATTAGTAAACGTGTTTTAATCGTCAAAAAATTCTATCAAAGTCAACAATCAATTGTTATTGGTTATAAATAATATGCAATTTAAACTTGATATTCATCATTTAGTGATTGATTTTGACCAAAGAGGCTCTGTAACAGTTAAACCCAAGTCTGGGTCA
>CM062836.1:9693108-9740543 GCA_031772345.1 Himalopsyche anomala | reverse complement strand
TGAATAGGACTAGTGGTTAACAAAATATAGATTTACTGAATTTAATTTGTCTATTTCTTATGAATATTAAAAAATAATGAATGACAAATTTTGTAGATTTAAAAAGTTTTATAAACTTTTTGTGAATGTCCGCTCACTATATAGAGCATGGCCACAGCGTGTTCCAAGGGGGCCACAGAGATTAATTTTTGTTTTGGGGAGCCACAACACATTTCAGGGGGGCCACGGGCAAATTGAGGATACCAAATCAGAGATTTCAAATTTCTCGGTGAGCTAAAAAAAAAAAAGGTGTTCTTGAAGATATTCTGGGAAAAAGTATACGAAATCGGAGATTTCAAATTTCTCGGTGAGCTGAAAAAAAAAAGAAGTTAGGGGGCCACAGAAAAATAAAGACACCCAAAAGGGGCCACACTGCCAAAAAGGTTAAGAAACACTGATATAGAGTATATGGTAAAGGGTTTACGTTAAATTGGATATTGTTACATATTAAAAGTGTATTAAGTAACAATCGATTGCTTATTTTAATATCGCATGTAATTGGATAGGAGTGATAAACAAATTCACTTCTACCCCAGAGCACCGATAATTGTTTTGAGATAAAGCAAGGTCTTTGTTAACGTATTGGCAGCCCGCCGCTGGATAAATGCTACTGATTTATAATGAAAAATGAAACTTTATTATAATCGATGAAGAACATATGAAAGGTGTAATGAATTTAAAAGTATTTCTATTATTTTTATCATTAATTGAAAACTATTTTTATATTTGCTTTCTACACTTTGTTAACAGCCGTATTCAATTTCATATGAACGAACCTATACAATTTATATTTATATCGATTGATAATGCCCATGACGAGTGCAACTGGCCTTGGCCATTGTAAAAAAAAATTGAGTACAAAAGAGTGTTTTATTTTTCAACGAAATTGTTGTCTCTTTGAAACCCTTCGAAGAAAATTTGTATGAATTTAATAACCTCTTTCATAACGAAAACGACATAAATGTTTTCCGGAATTTCTTGGAAATTCTTCTGATGAATGCACACAACCACGAAATTCCAAGAAACTGTTCAAACGGCTAAAAATATACTAAATATAACGATATAAGTAAATTCGGTAGAGATGAAGGTTTTACAAGAAATTTTTATCTCACATAAGATTGATTTTATGATTGAAAATCAAAATAAAAAACAAATAGGTAGAAAAAAATAGTACCACCTCTGTATTTAAGGACTGCTTGTTATTAACATACAACTTGTATACCATTTTATAAACCGAATATTATTGAATTGAGGGGGAGTGTCGCGGTCTACAGTGACATAATTAAGATACATTATTAAATGATTTGCTTAGAAACATTCGTGTAATTGATACAATCTAGCTTAATAAGATTTTCAGTCGATTTAAGCATTTCTTATTATTATACTCCAATAAAAAATATCCGTAAAATGAACAAGAAGTCAGTGGCGTACTCAAACAGTGACCTCCTATTTTTTTCAATAAATACTCAAAGAATCTCAACCAAAACGAAATATTTATTTTTGAAAATTTTAATAGACGTCAAATACATTAATAAAAACGTTAGCTTTTTTTTATTCAGATTTTATTATACATTCATATCGACTGTGAAAAGGAAAAAGGACGTAATCCTCAATTTTCCAAAACGGCTTTTTTTCGATAATCACCATGTATACAACTTGACATACATTCTATCAAAAGGATGGAAGCTGAAAATGCCGAATAAGTTACTAAATTTAGCTTTTAAGTTTGAAAAAAAAGACGTTTTAAAAAATTAAAACTAAGAAAAAACACTGAAATAAAAGTTTTTCTGAGACAATTTCTTTGATTAATATTTGGTAATGTCAATTAAACACCAGTTTAGAAGTATCCGTGCACTTTAAGGTTGTGTATAATTCATAATTTGCATATGTCACAAAATCATCAAAACACGTTTTTAGCGCCTTCTGTAAAATTTGATATGTGTGGGTTACATCCTTTTTCCTTTCTACAGTCGATACCTAATTTAATGTTAATAGTAATTGTCAAATGGGGAATTGTTTTCGATAAAATTAAGTAACAATATACAAAAATGAATTATATTTATGAAAAAACCTGGTGCCGTGTCACATCTAGGAATAATAATATATTTTTTTGCAGTCCTAGTAAATGAAAGAGTTTTCTTTTTGAACTATTCATTTTGTCCAGTGCAGTCATTCTTGGGCGAAGATCATCAGTAAACGATGTATGTCACATTTGAATTAAGGGGAGTCTCAAATACTCGACATGATTATTTCATTTAGTTTTTATTGTTGGTTAAATGTAATACTTACCGCTGTTTGCTGTTATTATAATCGATCTGAAAAATTCCAACGATTAACAAAACTTTTTTTCAATCTTTCAAGTTTTTATTATGTCTGATTAATTACTTCTACTCGCTATATATACAAGAGTGTAAGTCGTGGAGTCGTAGGGTCGTAGTGTTTTTGATGGGGTCGGATTCGTTAAAAAACTTTCCTCCACATAATAACGATACGAATAATGGTTAATTTATTCACTGTAGAATGTACTGTTTGTTAAATTGTAAACATGGATTAGTACAACATAAAGACGATAAACAAGTAACTAGAATTTTATAATCGCAGCTCCAAGAACTAAAAGCTGAAGCAAGCGATGTTTTATTATCTGTGAAGAGGTAAGTCAGATTTAAGTACTTGTTCAAGAAATAATAAACTTGGCCTTCCAGACAAGCACTTAAGTATTTATTATTGTTTGTTTTCAGCGCCTTTTACGTTGGGTATATGTGTATATCATCCATGCATAAAGAGCAGGCAAACTGCCAAAAGTGTCAAAGTAAACAAGACGATATATTTAATATAAAGGTAAATCCGTTCAGTTGAATATTATAGATCAATGTTCTTCAACCTATGGTCCGCGGACCGGCTCCGGTCTGCAAGAGTTTATTGCCGGTCCGTGATAACTTTGATGTTATCGAATATCTCTTTTGTACTCAAAATGAGAACATATGATTTCAAAATAGCAGCAACAAATGTTGCACCAAAAAAGTAGTTTTATTAGCTTTCACGAATGAAATTCTATGTAACATTGACTTGAAGTTTCAATTGTTACTTTTTGAATATATTATCCTAACCGAACATTTACAGTTGTTCAGCCAATTCTCGACTCACAACATGTTCCGTTACGCGAGTTACGCCACCTTGAAAGTTGAAACGTTCATAAGTAGAATTTCATACAAATAAAACAATATTCAAGACCTTAATAAGTCAAATCCAATAGACGGGATTAAACTGAAATATATTCAGGCATAAATACCCCAATTATGATATTTATTTGGTCATTTTTACTCATTTATATTCCATCGTTAGTCCAAAAAATCGTACGTCGAGATCTGGCTGTATGTAAATATGTGTACCTGATTGATACAGGTCCGCGAAATACTTTTTCTATATTTTACCGGTCCGCGGATGTAAAAAGATTTAAGAACACTGTTATAGATAACACATGAAGCATAAAACATGCGAATAAAGTTTTATACCGTGTATCTACAGTCTACACCGTGCACGTAAAGCGAAACGGATAATGACTGAAGTGTATACTATTAAAAGTTTTGTTTCAATATAATGGAATTTGTTATGCATTGCCTTTCCATAAAATTAAAGTTTTGTTGCTCGCGAAATTCCAGCACCGTGAAAAATAATATGCTACCTGGTCAAGGTAACGAGGACACATCGCAACCTCTAATATTATAAAGATTTTTTAATCTTTCACTTAGTTAAAGTTACGTTGAGCCATAAATGACAAATTGCAAATTTATTTTATATAGTAACTAATGAGTAAATTATAGATTTATTTAAGCAAGCGCCATTGCTTAAATAAATGTATCATATTATTATTATCACTCAATTAAAACCTTTCAATGGCGATCGGTTTTTCTTATTTATTTTTAACTCTCTTCACAATCTTACCGCAATGATTGTATTTTAAAAGCTCCGTTTGATATTATTTATCTGTTTGACAGACTATCATAAATTTCCTGTCTGAAAATTGATTGCAGACCATGAATAGTGCAAATAGGGCTGGGTAAGTTTAAAGCACCAATGAAAAGCAGCTTTCTTTCATTCATAAATTTACAACGAACCAGTGCAACAAAAGATGTAAAAAATACTTCTAAAATCAGCCGAAAAATCATAATAACATAATGATTAAACGTGTATTTTTTAGACAATATTTTCAATAGTAAAATAATATTGATGTAACTATATTTTAGAGGTACCAACATCGTTTAATCGCTTATAATATTCCTCTAAAGATCTTAATCCGGCCTTGAATGCAAGGTCAAAGCAAAGTGGTTGCAAAGGAAGATTATTCATGCCAAATCGCACAAATGAAAGCCACGTCAACCTTTTACAAACCAATGAATGCCAGTGGAGAAAACACAGCTAGTTGCTAATAAGCAGTTCTTTGTATACAATTTATTTATGTTTAAAACTAAAAAGCTTCATCTAGGGAGCAAATAAATGTAGACTTATAAGCTTACACCGCAGTTTATAAAAAATGAGCATTCGCAAAACTCACTAATACGACTGTGGAAAAGCAAAAGGACATAACCCACACGCAACAAATTTTATAGTAGGCACGGCTCAAACATGTTTGATCATTTTGGGTGAAAGTCAAAATATCAAATATACACAAACTTGAAGTGTAATAAGGAGAGTGTACGAAGATTAACAAACTGGTATTTTATTTAATCAATCTAATAATAACTTCTAATAACTAATTTAATAAGTTGTTTAAGAAAAACTTTTGTGTAAGTTCTTTATACCGGTCGCAATTTTAAAGCTTCAAAGATAAATTTAGATACTTTTCGCAATTTACAGCTTAGATAATATTAAAAGTGCGTTTGTTAAGTTGTGTGCATTGTGATAGTCGGAAAAAATCTATTTCGAAAAAAAGATATTGTGCGGCTTAAAAAATCTCATAGACGTTATCTCGTGTGGTTTTAATTTTTTAAAAAATGACAGATTTACAATTATTAATCTGTTATATCTTAGAACCTTGCTCCGGCACTGATTATCTAATAAGTATTAGGTGTCTATTATATTGTCAAATCAATCGCAGAACAAAGAATCAAAATACTTGAGAATCGACACTGCCACCAGGTAGTTTTTAGAATAATGATGTGCATGGCTCATGGGGTACTTTGAAAGCACTTCTCAGTGGCACTTTGAGGTTTTCAGAATTAAAAAATATCTGCTGTTTTGAATTTGATTAGACTTATTAAATAATTTTAGCTTATAGAAACAATAATATTCCGTTTTGTTAGTTAAAAAAATCTTCTACATTGTCATTGTTATGAAACGAGACGCAATAAATTTAGTCATAATTTCAAGCTTACTGCGACAGGTCATCCGCATCCTATCTTATGTAATTGTAATTAAATAGTTTTATTATTTGTAGTTGAGCATAATTTTACTAATACTGTTGAAATTGTTTATACAGTAAGGCGAGTAAATAAGTAAGAAGTTGTTGGAAATGTAACTTTTCTATTGCGAAATTTAACATTGTAAAAATGGGACTTGGTTTAAAAAGGTTTGCATCACTTTTCTAGAATGTATATGGTTGACCCACTGATTGAAAATAACACTCGTCGTATTCACTCGACTGTTGAAATGTTTGCAGATAATATTTCGTGACGTTCTGGTTGGGAAGCCGTGACTTAACGGATAATGATTTAAATCCCTGCAGAGTTAGCCTCATTAGTGAAACTGTGGATGGGTTTAAATCTTCCTGGACAAGAGAAAATATTAATATGTATTCTCGGAAATTCATAATCGAAACATTTTAGCAACTAAAACTAAAGCGAAAAGTTTGAGCGATTATCTGGCCAGTATATACAATTTTAAAGCATGTTTTATTTTAAATATTGCTCATAGAATACGAACTATTTTTTGTTCGATTTTGACAATGTGGTTTTATCGCTTTTTGTAGCTAGTCGTCTCATTTAATATATTGGTCTCTGAATTAGGGATTGCAATACCGGTATTACCGAATTCTGAACCCCGGTATTAATGGTGTTTTTCAATACCGAAATAAAGCTAAATCTAATTTTGAATGTATCAAAACATATTTAATTATAATTGTTCACGATGGCTTGAACCACTTTATATCTTCTAAGAGTTCTATCAATTGTGGCAGGTTCTAGAATTGATGAACCTTGCAATCAATTTAAAGAACTGTAAATAATGTTTTAAAATCGCCCGCTTGTGATTATTGTATTTTTTTTGGCGGCATTTTATATGAAATATAGAAATACATTTTTTGAAAATTAATTTGACTGCCGAGTACGACAAAGAACATATTTATTAGTATGCGCACAATGCATATGTACAGAAGTTTACAACTGCTCATCTTTTGTACTTTGATAAAATAATAAGTTTGGCATCGCAGACTTAATATTGTGCAGAAATTGTTTTTCCTGCACTTTATATCTTAGTCTGACCTTGGGCAGGGGCGCACCGGTAATTCAGATCGGTTAATTTCCAGCGGCCCAAATGAAAGGTAAATTATATTTTTTAACAAATAAACCATTATTATCAGTTGATAATGTTCGTGATGAGCGAACCGGTCATGATATTTTATACATAAAGAGGAATTAATACAAATAAGTGATTTTTTAAAAATATAATGCCTTCCCACCAAGAAGTGACAGTGACAATTTTTTGTGTCATTTCATTATTGAATTCTAAGCCCTTGCTATTGAATAAACCTAAGCCATAGTTGTTTAGACATGGCATAAAATCTGGTCTCGAAAAAAAAGATCAGAGATGCAGGTGGAAGGCGTATCAAAAAAGCTGTGGTGACAGAATGTCATTGAACTTATCATTTCCTTGTAAAAACAATATGCAGTTTGTGTATAAATAAATACAATATAAATATATTGTCACAACGCAAAAAAATATACATAAAGGATGTAGCCAACACATATCAAATTTTACAGGAGGCGCTAAAAACGTGTTTTAATTATTTTCGACCATATGCAAAATATGAATTATACACAAACTTGAAGTGCACGGAGACTTTCTAAGCTGGTGTTGAATTGATATAATCTAATATTAATTAAAGAAATTGTCTGGGAAAAACTTTTATTTCAGTCTTTTTTCTTGGTTTTAACTTTTTACAAGGTCATCTTTTTCAAACATAAAAGTTAAATTTAGATACTAATTCGGCATTTGCAGCTTGCATCCTTTTGATTGAACGTGTATCAAGTTTGGTATATTGTGATTATCGAAAAAAAAACTGTTTTTAAAAAACTTTGGGCTACGTCCTTTTTCCTTTCCACAGTCGATATGCCTGAATTCCCACTGGCAACATTTAAGTGCCTCTATAAATCGCTCCTCACGAAAAATGCATTTCTTTCAAGAACTTTACATACCAATTACAAAACGAAAAGTACTCAATTTAAAAAAAATAAAATAAAACCAAAATGTGAAAAATAGCTTTATCAGTGCCCCGAAAATAGTCTGAATATTCTTCTACTATTTTTTTTTTTGAATAATTGCATGAATAACACAGCGTCAAAAACTGTAAAGTTTTTTTTTAATTTTGATAAAATTGTAACCAAGAAGTCTTATCCGCTGTATACACAATAATTACAACACGTTTTACTAAATTAAATAAGCGTCACTAATATCATTGCATGTATGTTTTCCACATTTTTCCACTTAGGGTATTCACTGTCAATACTCGATGGAGAGGCATTATATTAAGAAAAACTTACTTATTTCCACTTTTTTTGGAAGTAGAAATAAGTACAAAGGAATATTGTGTTTTTCATAATATGTTTTCCACCCCGATAAAAACAATGTTTCCCAACATCTTACAAAGACGGTGAGGATAAAATTAAAAAAGTACACCAACAGGTTTTGTATGAAGTATTTTATTATTTGCGAGGAAGAGTTTTTGGCACCGCAATGCGGGAATCTGTCCCTGGAGCTTCACCAAAATGGCAAAAAACAAACTAAACTAAGCAATCAAAGTTCTCGCACAGTTCCCGACATCCGTCGGAAGCGCAGCAAACTCAACATTACGCAAATAAGCTTTTCCAAAGCTCTTGCGTAATACGCCGGTCAGTAATTAATATGATAACGATAAAGTGAGTTTATATAGTGCTATGACAATCATGAACGTGCTTATTGAATAAGTACAAAAACGACATACTGAGTATGCAAGACGCACGATTTCACGCTGTAAAGTTAACATATAAAAGTTCACTTTAAACGTGACAAAATCCATGTCGTCACTCTCCTGAATTATTCTTGTACGCATTAATTACCACATACACATACTTTGGTAGATGACATGAACATAGTGAATTTATTATGTGTTTAAACGTATTTCATATTAGCATTGCGAGATTTTGGAAAGGTCTATACCAGACGTGGGTAAATACGACTCTTCATTGGGTTAAATGCGGTTCCCAATATCTCTTAATATTTATAAAGCAATAAAGATTTATGTAGAAATGTAATTATGTTTGAATTTGGGAATTTAATACTACGTGAGAAATTAACTATGGTGTATATATAAAAATTCTAAATGTGGCTCCCGTTGACTTCATGTATGCCCATACCTGGTATTCACAATACGGAGAGATTGAAAGAGTATAGTGAAAATATATATTAATTTAATTTATATTGCGAATTTTGCCAAATATTTTAAAAATTGCCAAATCATACGAGATTAACTTTGATTAAAAGTCACTCAGTCTTTGAGAGAAAAAACACTCAGGTCAAAGATATCAATTTTACAAAGTTTTTTTAAATTTTGATAGTAACCTTATTGTGATATGACAGCAGATTGATCGTTATTATACCATAGAAGACGACAGTTTGTACTACAAAAAAGCAGTTATAAATCAAGGGGTCAAAAAAGTATGTTTGCAAAATTATAATGTGACTTCTTTTAATTCCTAACGTAGTCCTGAATATATATTATATGGTATGAATCTTTTAACATTTCTTAATTTTTATCGAATTTTTGATAGAATCGTTTTTATCAATTTACATAATATGTTTTTAATTCAAATATATATGCTTTTCAATGTTGATAACGTAATTATTAAAAAATGCATAAAAAAAATGTTATTTATGTTATTCCTATTTTTTTAAATTCTAATATATTTGCTTTATTACTGAAAAACCAAAAACAAATCTTTGTAAATAAACTTAATAAACTTTTGCATATTGTACACTGATGACATTTTTTTTTGCTGTTTTTTACGGATTCAGCTAAATCTGATGGATTTTTTTTGTTACTATTAAATTAAAATCGATAAACCTGTTATTCCCCTGGTTGTGTTGCCCAGTTGTGAAAGTCACCATTGTTATTTTTCTATCAATAATACTCAGTTATATCCGGCGACAAAGTAATTTTCAACAAAACAATAGTCGAAAGATTTTCATCAATATCGTAAAATTTTCCTATGTGTCTATGAAATTACTTTACACTTGGTTTAAATTCCCAATTTAAGGCTGGATTCACGTAATATATAACTGCAATATTACGAAGAGCCACGTGCAACAGAAAGCTGTGCAACAGATCATATATAATTAAAACAAACATTTACGATGCGGAAGCTTTCATTTTATTTTACTGAAAATCGAACAAAAAAGCACTAAACTTAATTTACCGTGAAGTTGTAATAATACTTGGGAATAGAGTAATAACGTATTTATTTTAAATTAATAGTTTTTTGGTGGTATTTTTTTAAATATGATTAAATTAAAAAAAATGTTATTCTGCTGATTGTGATATGTGACAAGTGTTTCGTCTGTTTGAAAAATACATTGGTCAGAAAAATTCTTAGAAATCAGTCTGAAGACGTTCATTGATGCTAATATATGAATGAGGCGAGACATGTCACAATTTTTTAGTGTTTTAAAAAAAACATTTAAAAAATTCTAATTTAGTATGTTACTTAAATGCACGATTTTCTACTTTTTATAAAAATGCATGGTTTTTACCAAAAATACACCCATAAATTGCAACATTTTGTTTAATAGACAGTGTTTTATTTAAATAATTAATAAAAATGTATTAAAGAAGGCAGTAATATGTTTCAAATCAATATTTTCAATCTCAATCAATTAATAGTAATTTTAAAAAACTTCGGATCATTTGGCTACAACATCCATAGTAACAATTGGAAGAATACTTTATATTTTACTATTGGGTATAAAGATCTATGCTAAAATCAATGCTAAAAAACAACAATGGTTAGAACTTTTCGTAGTACAGTATGCATATTAGGGATAAATCAATGCGTTGGAGTGAAAAATTCTACGGTGCCACTTACCAAACACTTTTGGGAGTATACCATGTGCAAATATGCTCAATTTCAAACGAAATATAAATAAAATATTTTCGCCTTTCAAATTAATCTACGAATGAACATCGATAATAAGTTTGTATTCGAAAAGAGCTAAGCTTGACAGAATTCCCAGGTAGTAATACTTAAATTTCACACATTTCGAAAAAATATCCGAATAATGAATTAATAACTATCGGCACTATTTATTTTTAACCATTTCGACTTGTTTGTCTACGAGTTTCAAATTTTCTTTTTTGTCGATGGATTTTCCAGTAATTTTGTTTAAATTCATTTTTAATATGAAAAGAAACTTGATAACTTCGTTACTCTACTGACTGTGTCGAAAACTATGACACGTGTTTCGTTTCTTTGAAAAGCATCCCAAGACTAATTATCATAAGGTTATTCATTAATAAAGTAAAAATTGATTCTAATTATTAACTTATAAAATATAGAGGCTCATAACGACCTTAATATACCTCCATCCTTCTATCGTTACTCTCTCTTATGAGAGAGAGATTAAACGACTGATAAGCAAACGGTTCACATAAAACCTCTTCTGTTGAGAAAAGCTCAATAAGTAGTGCATAATATGCATGTCTCACATCGGGACCGGTCATGCCTACATTTTTTTTATGAAATGTAATATCTTGATTATTTTTTTATAAAATTTTAGAATTTTAAAATGTCAAAGAAACACGTCATCATTACAGAGAGTGATTAGACCGGACCCTCTTATATTTTTCAACGAAATAATTTCTTTTGAATTTTTGTCGTTAAATAATAAAAATCGCATTATATTGACAAGCTTTGAAGAATGTGTAAAGTCATAACAAGCGGTCGTAAGTAGGATATTGAATACCTCTGAAATTGTACGTGAAAACTCAACTAATGAGCGCCGAGACTCATAAAGTTATGTTATTAACAAGACCAGTCCACATGGACCGGGTGCTTGGTTGACACTCGCATGCATATTACCGCGGAAATGGAGCACAAATAAAAAAAAATTCAACTTCTTTCTTGTTTTAACAAGATGATCTGTTTCGATTTAAGTGGTGAGATTAAATATTGAATTCTTGATTTGCTCGTCAGAGAATTTGCTTGTAATTTTACTTTTGTGTGTTTCTTTCTTTGAAACAATATGGGCGGCAGTATATTTTTCTCTGTGAAAGAGGACTTAGAAAGGATGTTCAATGTCTCATTGTTAATCTAGTAAATAAATGTGGTCGAATATAAAACAAAATATTGACGATTTTTAAAACCACATTACTTTCTGCCGCGGGTCGTAATATACAGTAAAATTGAGAAAAACCATAAAAAAAAGAATTGGAATGTCTAAGTAAAACTCAAATACGTTTTGATGGTTCATAGATAATGAAGTTTGGACATATTTTTGAGATGGATCACAAACACTCTTTGATTGAAAAAATGCTGTTTGTACTGG
Organism: Himalopsyche anomala; assembly: GCA_031772345.1. Classification (NCBI taxonomy): domain Eukaryota; kingdom Metazoa; phylum Arthropoda; class Insecta; order Trichoptera; family Rhyacophilidae; genus Himalopsyche; species Himalopsyche anomala. Next base: position 9,728,714 of record CM062836.1, on the reverse strand, counting down.
GATTCAAGCTTTTGAGGCATGGCATGAAAGCCAACGACGTTAACCATTGTGTCATGGATCTGACCTGGTTTGTTTTCAACTAGATATAAATATTGCAGTACTAATCAGAACTGGTAAAGATCAACAGAATTTATTTTGAAATTGTTCAAAGCCAGAAATACAAGTAGTTTGTGAAATACCTTTTTAAATTTTATGTTATCGACAATATTAATTTCATAGATCCATCTATGAATAACAAATAGGCAGGATATATTATCATTTTAACATTTTATTATTATTAGAGACCATTATTATGAATATTAATGTATATGATTACCATATTTTGTTTTGTGCAATACTACGTTAATAATTTTGAATAATTTTGACAGCTTGATTAAGTTACCATAAATTGGGTTACTTAGAAGAACATTGATTGGATTATTGACCCGTTAGTGGCTGGAGTATGGTGTCATGTTTAAATGAAAAAGGGGAAATGTTTTTTTATACATTTAATTCGTGGACAAAAAGACTAGTTAATTATCAAATAATATCTTTACTGTTGTGTTTCATCGTTTACAGAGAGAAAATCTCTTGCTCAATTTCTCTTTCTTCTCGTGTAGGTTTTTTGATCGTTTTCTTTTTTTAATATTTTTCCTACTTTTTCCTTTAGTGTTTAATGATCATACATGCACTGAAAATAAATAATTAATAATATCCATAATTAGAGTTCCGATATATTGTATTATAAAAATTTGAAAGATCGACTGTTCAGCTAGGTTTTGAATGATTTCGTATTTTTCACTTCATTGATTTACAGTCGGTGTATCATAATTTACACAAATGCAGCTTTCTAACATAAAAAGGTTAATTACCCCTAAATGACACCATTAATACACATCATAGAAACGCTTCAACAATATCGCAATACACACATTATAAAACGTTGAAAATGTAATAAAATTGTAAGAAATGTAAGAAAATGTAAGAAAAACATGAAACTATCATTAAGCCTATTCACTTTATTAATGTAGCATTTTACCACTTTGTCAAAAATTTCCCAAATTTTAATTATTTTTGTGATTACTTTCAGTCACCACTTGAAATTTATTAATTTTGGGTGACTTTTTAATTATATGTTAGATGTGTTCAACATTTTAATTTTGTGTTATTTTAGAATCACTTATATAATGTAATAGGTAAATTCTTTTCAATGTTAATTGTTGTTTACAACTTTTCATTTAAATTTATTTTTGTACAAATAACATGTTAAATTATATATATGTATCTCTTATCAGTTGACAATGCTCTCAATGAGCGAAACCGGTCTTGACCTATTAAATAAAGTGGAATAAAGTACAAAGGAATGTTGTGTTTGTATTAACAGATATTTTGTTATTAAATGAGGGATGGGCTAATTTATTTAATATTGGTATTATACAGTTTACGTATTCAATTTGAAATAGCGGGCGTACACAAGAGCTTCCCAAAAGAGATATTATTTTACATCATTAAATCCATTTTAAATCAAAAAGTAACAAACACGAATAGTAATTGCACGTTTTGATCCACAAGGGTTAAAAACATAATATTATTTCCTCTCTTGGGGCGAAATGATTATTATTGAATGTGACTTATAGTTATGTAATATTATTTGGAATTATTGCATGGATAATAAGGTTTCAGATTGCTGTTTACTTATTGGTTACAAATGGATATATTGCAAATAAACATGGCTGGATTATATAATATTTAATACATTGCCACTCTGAAGACCGAATCGTTATAAACGACTTTATTTCCAGGTAGACATTTTTATGTGGAGGAGTGTTTTCAAGCCTTGTTTGTGGCATGCCCAACTTAAACGCTTCAAACATCTCCAAAATCATCCTTCCTTTACCCATTAAAATGTTAGAGTTATTCAACAAATTCTGATTTTTATTGTTGCTTAAAATAAAAATGTATATAGTCATAACTAGGGTATCCAATCCCGGAGCCTTTTTCCAATCCCGGGATTTCGGGGTTGATAAATTTTCAATCCCTGAATCCCGGGATTGGGATTTGTTCACCGAGGAATTTTAAATCCTCAATTCCTTATACTTTTTCCTCAGATTATTTGCAAACCTTGTTTTTTTTTTTAGCTCATCTAAGAATTTGAAGTCCCCAATTTGGTATACTTTTTCCCAGGATTCTCACAAAACCTTGTTTTTTTTTTAACTCACCGAGGAATTTGAAATCTCCGGTTTGGTATACTTTTTCCCAAGATTGTAACAAAACCTCGTTTTTTTTTTAGCTCTCCGAGGAATTTGAAATCCACTATTTGCCAATTTCGTCTCACTTTTCGGGATTTACTCAACATTTCTCAATCCCGAAATCCCGGGATCGCGACCATGTCAATCCCGGGATTTCGGGATCAGAAAATTGAACGGGATCCCGAACCCCGGGATTGGATTCCCTAGTCATAACTACTTTAAATTAAACCTTCATATGTATATCATGTACAAAAAGTAATATGCAAATTAGTGCGGTCCTTGGGCTTGATGAGAGTCGCAAAGAGTTTTTAATGTAACGCAATATCCAGACGATTTCTTTTTTCACTAACAAATAATTTAGAGAGCAGAAACTGCATTAAGCTCAATACGATGATAACAACGGCAACGGCAGAATGGCAACAATATTTTTCTTTTTAAATTTACCTAATTGGGTATTTTGTTTCTGTATCGACATAAATTCAAGCCATTGCATTTTTATGTTGAATAGTGTTTCAAAAAGTTTATCATTGTGAAATTCTAAGAGTTCCACAAGGTTTTCACCGGGAAAGATAACTAATTTATTTCGTCACCATTTTGGTAAATATAAATTTTGACAGTTCATATTTGGCATTTGTAATGAAGAGACGTGGAAAAGATATTCGATTAGTAAACGTGTTTTAATCGTCAAAAAATTCTATCAAAGTCAACAATCAATTGTTATTGGTTATAAATAATATGCAATTTAAACTTGATATTCATCATTTAGTGATTGATTTTGACCAAAGAGGCTCTGTAGCAGTTAAACCCAAGTCTGGGTCACAAATAGGGATTCCAACTCGGATATCCGGATATCCGATATCCGGATATATCCGACCCTTTTTAACTATTCGATATCCGGATATTTGGGAAAATATCCGGATACTATTCGTTATAATTTTTAATAAAATATTTTACAAAATCGGCGAAAGATGATATGAATACTGGGGCATTTACTACCTGGGAGAAACCATTACTTAAGAGTAGTGTTTTTTTTACCTTCCCCAAACTCGGGTATTATGAATAAATATCTCATCTTGTTATCTTAATACTTAAAAGTTCGACAAATCGGCTCGGACTCTAGGCAAAAAAAAACCTTTAATGCCGAAATTTCATTCATTGAAGAAATGCCGTTGCAGTAATCTAATGCAGCTGAAAATTTTCAATACTTTAATATGATGGAATAGTATTGAAATGTGTATTGTCTCTATCTAAGGCATTTCAGAAGTGGGAAATGATTTAGTGAGGATAATAATAAAGAATTTAGCAATAATAATGCAACGTTATTAACGGCCGAGGGAATTTATAAATTTGTATTCAATAAGTTGGAAAAATTTAGAAGTTCATTAAGTGAAGAATCTTTACATGCGATTAAAAAGAGAATGAACGAACGCCGACATAAAAAAAATAATACACTCGTGATATATCTACAAAGTGAAAATGTTCCCAGTTCTAATGAAAATTTTCGATACTCAAATAAATATGAGGCCATTACTTGAGCACAAAGTATTATTAAGAGAATTCACCCAACTTTGTTATCTAGTAATGATGAAATCTCTCAGGACTCTGATCAGATCCGACATCCGAATTGCAACATGAAATGCTTAATTCTATTTTATCTCTCGCGGAAACTGACGAAAATACAAATGACAATACAAATAATCTGAAAAAAGATTTTAAATACTTAGATCAATTTAAAAAAAGGACGGAAAAGTTGGACGTGTTGCTTAAAACACTTCTAACAATAAAATCAACTGCAACGGAACGAGTATTTTCAACAGCAGGACAAGTTAAAACTAAATTAAGATCAAATTTAAAATATGATACATTTAATGCTCTTTTATTTTTAAAATATGAATTGTTAAAATCTGAATAAATGACTTATATTACAAATGAACTCGTTTTTAATGTATTATTTTAGTACATAAATTTATATATGTAGTAATGTTTTGTTATTTTCATACTTACTGAAACTATCCGGATATCCGGATATATCCGGATAGTTTCAGTTTTACTATTCGATATCCGGATAGTTGAAAATGACGAATAGTTGGAATCCCTAGTCACAACGTATGAGAAGACCAGCTGAAAACATTGCTGTTTTCCAAGAAAGTGTTCAAATCAATCCATCGACCTCAATTCGATACCGCGCTCGAGAAATTGTACTTATGACAACAGCTTTCTCTACACAAAAAGAGATTTGGATTAAAAAAATAAAATAATTATATCACATCAAATGAAAATAATTAACTGCGATTACATAAATATGTATCATTGTCAATTAAACTGTAGATCTTGTCTGACACGTACAACTAAATTAATAGCTTATTTGAAAGTAAAGCGATTTGGTTTATAAAAAAAATATATACACTAATTCAATATTAACGAATTTCGTCAAAAAAAATGTAAAACTGGTTGAATGTTATATCCCAAATTCATTTATTTTAAGCAGTAAAGTATCGTTTTTGTAATTTGTCCGTCAAATAAAGAATCAATTAAATCTGTTTTTATAATGGTGTCTTTTTTATGTTCCATTTTTAAAATTCACGAGTTATTCATTGATTAGATTAAAAGTAATTAAAGCAACTTAAAAGTGAGGATGAGAGTATCTAAATAAGTTCATTATAAATGATTAACTAATAAAAACATTGCTTTGCGATCGGGGTTGATATTACAACCCATATATAAGACAGTGTCATTTTGGTTGGATGTTTATTCAATTATAGATAGCTTCGTACCAGAGCTTTGACTTTGATGAACGTGTAAATGACTTACGTCATGAATGGTCAGCACAAAGATGTAAAACAAAGGAAACATTACCATTTACTAAGCAAATTTCAATTAGGCATATTTAGTTGGATAATAGACATAATTTTACCTTGTTACTAATGTAATCTATTGTATATAGGTAAAATTATACATATGAAAAAACGGATTAGTATTAAAATTAGAAGTAAACAGACTGTATTTTTAATAATTGTTTGTTTGTGAAAGTAGTACCAGCAAAAAGTGTTTTAATGTTAAAGAAAACACTTCTTTCTTTCAAAAAGACTTATTTTTTGTTAAAACAAATTACCAATTATAATATAATAATCACTTCGATAACGATAATATTGAACACAAACATTCAGTATATTCATATTTAAAATTTACCAAATCCTCCATATCAGAGGCGTATATTCAGGGTGTGCTAGGTGTGCGACGCAAACCCTAGAACCCAAAACCATTAAACGATATTAAATATTTTAAATAACTACATTCATTTCTAGACGGTAGAATATTATCGTATATGCTTGACGCAAGGCGACCGAATTACGGCCGCACTGCCTGCCCGGCGAAACAACCGACACAGCTCCATACGTAACTGTACGTCTTGCGTGGGCAAAATCACAGCGAACGCAAATAGAACACGGCTGAAAGCGAATCAAAATATCAATCAAATTTACTGTTTTGTCACGTGGTTACTATGGCGACGGAGACCGTTCCAATCATGTTCCGAGACCGATAAGGTAACTGCTAACCACTAATTATGTCGTAGCCAGATTCTATACCTACTTTTTTTGAAAAATTGTAAATAAAAAGTTCTTGTAGAATTTTTATTTTGAGATAAACACCATAATGAGCTTGTATACTCAATTTTAGGAGCAACTTAGTTATAAAAAATATGACAAAATATGTCGTCCCTGGAAGTAGAAACATAATGGAAAAAAATGTGTTCTTCCTGACAGGTTTTAGTACAAAAACATGCTAAGGATAACAGGAAATTAACGTGACGTAATATCAGAACCTGCGCGAGGAAATTTAAAAACTTTTGTCTTTGTAGATGCAGTAAACAGTTTTTTTTTTCTCCATAGAAAGCCTTTAAAGCTTTCAACGATGGTTTGACTTCGACCTGCGAAAGTATGTCAAAGCCATGTGCGTTTTTGTTCTCAGTATTTCAATTATTTTATCGTGTAGTTTGTTCGTATCTTTTTTTATCTTAACAAACGCTTGCCGGTTTCCCGGTAAACAATATAAAATTTTGTTTTCCAATTCTTTGTTGATGCAAGCAATTAAAAAATATTAAAATATCTAGGAAAATTTATTTTACATTTATTATGCACAATAATAATAATATGTTTGTTGGTAAGATTCAGTTTAAATAACAAAAAAAACATTCTGTATTATATCTCATACGTTTAATTTTAGATTAATTTTCATTATAATTTATGTATAATTAAACCAGGGCTGAAAAAACTGCGACTCGTAATTTAAAAAAAAAATATTTACTGATTTTATTTACACTTATTATGGAAGACTGTAAAATACACCATCTTCAATGGATTCGGCGGAAACTTTATGGATTTTTTAAAATATAAAAATATATTTTGATAACTTTGTTACTACACTGACTGTGTTACAAATTATGACACGTGGTTCGTCTTTTTAATAAGCATCTCCAGACATTATTATATTGAAATTATTCAATAATAAATTAAGAACTTTTAGGGTGTTCACTGTCAATACTTGGTGGAAAGGCTTTATATTAATAAAAACACAATATTCCTTTGTACTTATATATGTACTTATATATATACCAAAAAAAAAAAAACCCCAAATTTTAATTATGTTTGTGATTACTTTCAATCGCCATTCTAAATTTATTAATCTGACATGACTTTTTAATTATATGTTAGATGTGTTAAACATTTTAATTTTGTGTTATTTTAGAATCACTTTTAATATAATTGGTAATTTCTTTTCAATGCCAATTGTTGTTTATAACTGTTCATCTTTGTATAAATAGCATTGTTAAATTATATTTCTTATCAGTTGACGATGCTCGTAATGAGCGAAACCGGTCCTGACATATTAAATAAATTGGAATGAAGTATAAAGGAATATTGTATTTTTATTAATAAATTAAGCATTGACTAGCTGTAAGCCCGTTGACCTCAACGGGGGGATTTTTGTTGCATTTTTAAGAAGTCAGAAAATTACAAACCTATTTATTGAATAAGCCAGAAATTCTAAAAATAAAATAAATATATCTCGGGCCATATATCGACAGCATGCCCTGTAGTATTTAAATTGTAAGTTATTTAATTTTTGGAATAATGTTGAGTTTGCTAACAATTAGTTTTCCTGTTAGCAGAAATATACCTCGTAAATTACCTAATTTTTGGAATAATGTTTAAGTTTGCTGACAAATTTTTTCGTAGTGACAAAAATTTCGTAAAATATTAAATCTTTGGAATAATGTTCAAGTTTGCTAACAATCATTTTTCATAGTAGCATAAATCGACCTCGGCGCATATATCGACAGCCCTGCAGTTTTAAATTGTAAATTACTTAATTTTTGAAATAATGTTTAAGTTTGCTAATAATCATTTTTCACATGCAAAATGGTATAAATTAATTGCACATTTTATCAAAACAAAATTATCAATTTTCCATGTTACAATCAAATGCATATTTATCAAATTAATCAGAATAAATTAACTTCACTAATTCACCAAACGGAGCTTATTTTTAGGAATATATGAGTCTTTAAGGGAACCAAACATAAAAATGGTGAAACTTTTCCATTGGACTTTTAAGTGCAATTACGTTTTCAATTTTTTTTTGTGGGAACTGTCATCAACTTTTAATTTTATGTGAAAGTTTTTTCAATAAATAAGCATAAAAAAGTAATACAAAATAACTTAGATTATTCCACGTATTGTGCTACAAACTGTGACACGTGTTTCGCCTATTTCAGAGGCATCCTCAGACAGACTTACTTTCAGTAAGTAAAAGTAAGTCTGTCTGAGGATGCCTCTGAAAGAGGCGAAACACGTGTCACAGTTTGTAGCACAATACGTGGAATAATCTAAGTTATTTTTTATTTTATATTCAAATGAACTTCCACAAAGATACCGACGAATCCATCGAAAGCATAAACAATGTATTTTAGAGAAAAAATGATTGAAATTATGCAATAAAAAGGGTGGGTTCAGTTCACTTTTTCCCATCATCCTAACTTGGCTCACTTTGCCGTATTTTAATCTCGTTGACCCCAATCTATCAAACTATTTCGCTTACTTTATTTATATTACTATTTGAGCATACATTTACCTTGTCCAAAGCATAGACTCGTTTACTCGTTATTTAAAACAAAAGATACAAAACTTCTAAATTATCGGGATAAATTCTAAATACCCTCTGTTAAAAAGTAAAATATTTAATAGCCGTCAGCATATGACACACATGGAATATTTGCATTTAACTGTCGAAACTATATTATGTAAAATATACCACATTCATATTTGACAGACGTCACAATCTTGAATAAAAACAATCGAAGTCAGTTTGTGAATCACAAATATCGTTCCATTTTCAAATGCTTGATTTATATAATGTATTTTTATCGCCTTGATATTTATGACGTTAGCTCAGTTGATAGAGAGCTCGACTGGTAATCCAGAGTTCTGTGTTCGATCCACGGTCGCGGCGTTTTTTTGTATGAAATTTTTTCAGCGATTTGTATCGTCAAATAATAAACAGTGTATTGGGAAAATATGTCTTTAGTATGAATAAAAATATTGCGTCAGCGGAGCTTTGAGAAGGGAGGGGGAAGGGGCAGGGGGAGGGGATATCGCGGACAATCATTCAGACGGACGGACATTATCGAGTATTAATATATAGATTCTATTTCTAGGCTTATTTTGTATTAAATTTGAATAGTTAAACTCACACCAGTAAAATTAACATCATAAAAAACATCCATATCGCCATCAATTGCTTTTAGCTTAGTGATAAATAAGTGGTAAATTAAATTTTGATATATTATACACCAGCGATCGGCAACCTTTTTGGGCTCACGGATCACTAGATGGATTAAAATGTAAAAAATTTGATCCGGCGGATCACCAAATGGACATTTGTGTTAAATATTAAATATTTAAATAAAAGTGAATAAAGTGAAGAATATAAAACAATGTGAAAGAGTGAGACAGAACATGCACCAAAATTTCCTCGCGGACCACCAGTTGCCGACGGCTGTTATACACGAGACATTTATTCACTTTACTTCAAGTTTATCCGTGCACTTGAACAATTGAAAATGCCGAAAAGCAAAACCCGGATTGTTAGTGAAAATGAAAAGTCGTGTGAATGTATAAAATTTCAACGATTTAAATTAAATATTAAAATTCCACCAAACACTTCCTCTTGAAATCTTAAATTATTTTATCAAATTATTATCAAAAAAACATGTTATAATATATGTATGTACAGAGGTAGGCTGGAAGGGGCTCAGAAGGGCTCGCCCGAGCCCCTTGTTAAAATTTGGCGTGGCCGGCGAGCCCCTTGTTAAATTAAGAAAATAGTTCGTCTCAGATCAAATCAGCAGCTAACTACAATTTCTGTTAAATTTTAACACAAAGATATTAGCAGCTATCAGCTATCAAGATCTATAGTGTAAAGGCATTATGACTGAGATTTACCGAGCCCCTTGTTAAGATATTAGCAGCCCACCGCTGTGTATGTATTGTTTCATATTTGCTGTTAAATTTTTGTTATGATTAACTTTAGTTTTCATTTATCGTTGTGAGGCTGAATTGTTGTTAACTTATATATATGTTATTTCATTTGCTATAGTCACTGACCTTCCTTGACTACATTGAATATACCATAAATATCTTTGCTATTGTTATATAGCTTGTAATTCCAACATGTTTGCATGAGTTTATCTCCCATAAGAGGATGTGAACTTTTGATATTAACATATAAAGTGACTGTTCCGGTAGTAAACCAGTGAATGGACATTTGTTTTTAAAAAGAGATATTAGATTAATGAATAATAATAAAAAAAATCCACTGTTATATTATAAAACAGATATCAAATAATGTATATATTATCGTTGCACACATCAAATAAGATTTTTATTCTAAAACAATGTCAAAAAATCTAGTACAGCACAGATACTAGAATCAAAAGTCAGCCTTTAATAGGCCATTAGTCAGCCTTCGCTATAAAATTACGTACAAATTTATAGAGGTAGACAAACAGTTTCAAAGAAATAGTAAACATGAAAGTTCATTGAAAAACAATATAAAGTATATTATATTATAAAACATACTGGAAACGTCGGAAATTTCGTTCAACCAGTAGTCAGCCCTTCAAATATTTTATAAACTATTAAGTGTTATTTCATATTTTCATAAAAATCTCTATTGAAGTCTACTTATTGTATAATCAAAAAACTAAACATGGAGAATTCAAAGAATAGTGTACCAAAAACACATTTTAAGATCACAGCGATTAAGTTTTTGTAAAGCATCCAGGAACAACACAATCTTGTTGAAAATTACAATGTAAACATGCGACTCGTATAAGTCAGTATAGTAAAATACACATTTGCAAGTGGCTAACTACAGACACACATTTAAAGAATACTTTCAATTTTTTTTCAAGCGGTAGACAATCGAGATTTTAACAAGGCATATCTACCATTATTACATTAATTACAGCAAGTCGAGGAACCAGTTTTGATAACAATTTCAGTGTAAATGTTATGAATACACAACATCATTCTGATATCAGAGATGCTTATAATTACAATTTGTCCTATTTGATTGCACTCGAATATTGTATAGAATTTCAATCAAATAATAAGCTTTCGATAGACAAAACGAATATTGATTCGTTTCACTTCAGTTATAATCGAAAGGTCCAATAACTCAGTTTAACTCATCAATACTTTTTTGTATTCAGATTTTTAGAATAAATGATTTTAGTAAAAAAACAATAATCCTTTGTACTTCATTCCACTTTATTTAATATGTCAGGACCGGTTTCGCTCATTACGAGCATCGTCAACTGATTGACTGATTGACTGACGTCAGTTGACGATGCTCGTAATGAGCGAAACCGGTCCTGACATATTAAATAAAGTGGAATGAAGTGCAAAGGATTATTGTTTTTTTACTAATATAATGCCTTTCCACCAAGTATTGACAGTGAACACCCTAAAAGTAATAAATGATTTATTATAATACAGTTGTATACAATTATCTTATAAAAAATAAAGTGAAACCTCTTAAATAAAATGAATTAATAATCCATAAGATAAACACTATTATTGACGTTTTAAGCAAAAAAGGCTGACTACTCAACATGGCTGACTCAAGAAACAGTTATCCTATAGGAGTATTTTCGTGTTTAGTACATATTTGTTTATAACCGACGTACATGTTTATAAATGGTGTTTCTTTGAAGTTGAGATCATTTTAATTGCTTAAAATTAAAAATAGAGATAATTTGATACCCAAATTTTTCCATGATTGTTGCACAAATTCTTGGAAAATTTAATGGCGTTTTAAGTCCCGGTATCAAAAATAAATGGTCACAACAGCATTACAATTGAAAAAAAAAAATTGTTTGTATTTTCTATAAATGTTTCAGAATATCATATTTTGAAAAAAACTGACAGAACACATTATAACGAAAAATCTATGTCAAAACAAGAATCATCATAAAAAAGTTTGTCAAGTGTAGATATTGAATTCTGAAAGTAAATGACACTCGATTAAATAAGACGTAAAAGATAATAATAAAAAACGTTTCCAATAATTCAAAATGATCCTTATCACTGTGAATTCAAGCCGTCACATATAATATTCGAAAAATATGTAGAAAAAAATATTTTGATGTTGACTTTATTTATTTATGGCTTTACTGTAAAATAATTTTAAATCACAATTTGTTTCATCAATACTCGCGATGAATAAGATCAGTCCCGATCACTATAAAAAATGTTGAATTAGTAAAAAAATATTTCAGTAATTCCACTGATAATTAACACTATAAAAGTTTATGTATTTCAATCGCTTTACAATATAAGCACTAAAAAAAATAAAATAATGATAATCCGCTGAAATACGTGGTGACGTTAATAAATCATTTTTCCGGATATTGTATTAGTTGCAAAAAAATATTGAATGAATTGAAATTGTTACAAGGTTAAAAAATATCAATGTATTGATTGCTATTTTGGCTTTATGCTCTTGTAAATACCAAAGAGACAATGTGAACACGATTGGATCGCGGTTTAAAGCGAAATAAAGAGAATCAAAATACGAAACGAAAAATAGAAAACGTACATATTGCAATACCGGGTATTACCGAAACCGTGTCCTCTTCCATCTTCTATCTTCATCCATTCTAATCTTAAGACAGAGCGTAGCGAGAGCGATTAGCTTACCAATATTCCTGTCCTAGCCCTATCCTTCTATCTTTACTCCCTCCTATAAAGGGAGGATGAGAAACTGAATAACTCGTAGTTCTCGTGAACTTTCGTTGACAATTGACATAAACTATATTTGAAGTCTATATATTGATTTGAAACATTAAAAATTAAAAAAAAGGTGCCGGAACGCCGTCCCCACAAGAAAAAAATACAGCTTTTATATAATGTATCGACTTCATGGAAGTCGTGAAAATGTTATGGGTAAATCATAATTTTAATATTGATTTTTCAAAAGTTACGAAAGGTAAACAATATGAAGTTAGTTGAAGTAGATAACTAAAGAGATTCATTTCCCTAAAGCGTTTTTGTGCCTAAAATAAGGAATTGCTTGTATCGACAGCGTTAAAATTGTAGGTCTGAGCACTACGCCAACAATAGTTTATAACTATTATAAATGTAAATTTACCGAAGCAGCTTCACTATTAAAACAAGATAGTTTATCAAGAGCTATCCCTGAATTACTTCAATATTTCTGAGAACGGATAAAATACTTCTGGATGCAGTAACTTTAAAAGATTTAGTGGCTATTCCGACAAATAAAAGTCTTTCCAGATGATAATATTCTACTTTAATGTTCAATTCAGATCTGAATTTATTTGGAGATTTAGACAAATAATAGTTTTATATAATTTTACCCAGTCAGGGGCTTTAAGCAGGAATGTGGAGTAGGATAAAAAACGAATCCCAATCCGGCTTTAAATTAAAAATCGACTTTAATTTTTTCAATAACTTTTTATGAGTAGTTTTATTATATTTTTTATCAATATCCACTCTCAGTATAGAGCATATGACCTCCTAATGGAAGTATATCAACAGAAGTTTTTCTACGAGAACTGCTTGTTACTCAGTCGCTTCTTTACATCTCTTTTTCGAAAAAAATAGTAAGAGATGAAAAGAATATGGCAGGACGGGACTAGTGGTTGGTTAATCACTCTTGTTAAACCCTGTTATTTTAGGATTGGAATGGTGAGGAGGAGTTTTAAAAATACATGTCTTCAAACAAAAATCGATTGAAAAATGCTCTTCGTCCTGGGATTCAAGCTCGCACCACTGTGCCACGGACCCGAGTCCCGACGTGTGTATACCATCAAATCATTTTTCTATAATATACCAAAATTCTAAAATAATAAAAAAATAAAATATCCGAATAATTTAAAGAGCCACGAACCTAGTAATCACAGTAAGCATTTCTAACAGGTTTACAATCAACGGCCAATTTATGTTTTGTAAACCAAACCGCGTGCTACATTATAAAAAAATATAACTGTTTTTTTTTAAATGGACTGAATTATAAAATAACAATCGTAAAAATACAAGAATTTAGCAAATGAAATATAATGTAAAAAATAGATTTCATTTTTTTGAAGAAACTTGACAAGGTTTTTCGCTAAACGAATCGTCAAAATTTGTTAAAAAACATGCTGTAGTATTGCAAAAAATATGCCGGCGGGCCGGGTCTTTGACAGGAATGCTATATTACAAAAGTAAGATATAATAAGTTTGAACTATTTTTTTAATAAAAATTAAAAAAGATGTTGTACTGTAGTGAAAATTCACGAATAATGATCCTTGATCATCGAATACAATTGTAGAATGAGTAGAAGAAAAGTTTTTTTTAAATACTATCCTTCCTTATCTTACCAAAAAAATGTGATTTAACAAAAAAAAAATTCTTACCATTTCATATGGTAGTGATGAAAAGAGGCTCTTCAGCGGTGAATGTTCTAACAATGCATCATTAACTTATTACAAATAAGTGTGCTCAGAGATAATGGTTAAGGTTTGATTTAGCTGAAGTCGCTTGTAAATGATCTGGTTCCTAATTTTATATCAAAGTCATTTGATCGACGTCCTAAATAACCTTTTACAGTTTTCATAAACATACGAGAAAAGTTTTCCATTTATACAGTCAATCCTGTTTTTATGCGGTTTTTTATGTGATTTCGAAGTTTAGAAATTCAATTTTTTAAAAAATGTACTATATTTTAAGATATATAAAAATGTTAAATATTGCATCGAGAGCATGTATCTATGAATGGCAATGGTGGAGCTACTATTTTCTGAAATCTTTAACTGTTACAAAAAAATTATACATAATAATAATAATATATGTATTCTAATGCTGATTATAAACAGTTCAAAAACGAAAATAAGGCATTAGAGAAAGATTTTTTTTTTGTAGGTAATCGAAATTGAGTATTAAGAATATCAGAATCATCCAATAATATAAACGAATCTTTAAGCAAATCTGCTAAGAGAGGAAATTACAAGATTTCAAACTTTTGAGCTGATAAAATTAATAAAAACACGCGGATAACCATTTTTTTGTTTTTTAAATAATTGTATTTTAAATTTTATAATATTAATCTTTTCCGTGAGATAATCACTTAACATCTGAAGTTTTATATATAAATCCTTATAAAAGCGCGATGCATATGCAGGGATGTTTTTAACAGGGTAGAAGTGGTAGTTCATAGAAGTGTGTTCGCGCATGGTCAAGATACCTTTTCGTTAGCTGTCCTGCGAGAATTTCTCGCACTCCCCTTTATTCCAGCGTCGCTAGTCAGAAGCGTCACTTGTCTGTTTTCCGTGCGTCTGATAACGTGTCGCTCAGAGCGTGTTTTCCTTCCGCGTCGAGTGAATCTGGAAAAATTGAACAAGCGCGTGAAAATTTTTTATTTAAAAAAATAGCAGAATTTGAAAACAATACATTAAGCGTGCCTTTTATTTGATAAGTGTTAGCGTAAATTTTTTTTCGATGGCTCCAGCAAAGTGGCGAATCATATCCACGACTTTTTTTACATTGCTCTGGGTAAGTTTAAACAAATCTTAATCTAAAACTGTTTTCGTACAAAACGTCTCTTTTCTGTTTTTATTTATAAACAAAATAAACAGAAAAATAATTGCATTGTAGAATCTAAAAGAGAAATAATTCAAACATTGTTGATTAAACAAGTAAGTTTTAAAATACTCTTAACGATTTTTGATTGAAACTTTTAGTATTATAAAAAAAAGCATACCAAATTTATATTGAATCTAGTTATAATATTCAAGAATTGTTTTTCTTTCTGTTGAATCAGTCAAAAGATTTATAACTTAAAAAACGTATTTCTTTACGAAAGAGTTTCCAGGTAAAAGTGTAAATTATTCTAGTTAGTACTTTAGTAGTTTTGCAATGTTAATCTTCACTGTGTACATATTTACTGAATCATTTTTTGTTGTATTATATAATACTATTGAATACAAGTGTATAACATTATATAACTGTATAAATATTGTCATCATACAATTAAAAACAATGACCAGTAACAGACAAGTAATAAGATTTTTATTTTTTGAAAACTCTTGTTGTTTTGCCGATAACCTGTTGAGTACACTCAGCGTGTTTATAACTTTTAGATGATTAAAATACGTTTGATTTATTAAACAAGTATTATTTTGTTGTTGTTTTATTGGTGCTTAATATTGTAAAACATCTGATAAATACTCCATTCTGCTTAAATTGCGATAATTTCCGTACGGTAAGGAATTAATTTTGATCATAGTATCCATAAGTAATAACTGTTTTATAATATTAAATGTCAAAAGAAAACCATTTATTGCCATAGAAGTTCCATATCATTTTTGAATTGACTCAGGCTTTATTAAATTATAACAAGATATGTGAGAAGCTATATCATATATATTTTTAAGCCATTCATATTTATTTTATTGTTTCATATTATCTCAAGCATATTATCGAAAGCTGATTCAATACAACGACATTAATTATTCGTATAATTGAAAATGGTTGATCCAGAAATAACGTGATATGCTACGTGCTACAATTTTTTATTATTAAATATTTGAACTAACACCAAGTTTGACCATCAAAAGAAAATTCTATCCTTATTGCAGATTTTTGAAATAATTACCTACCTTACGTTGTATTTAAGTTTATTTAATAATCTCCAATAAAAGAAAAGGTATATCTGACCTGTAAAATGTTTAAAATTTTCTTTATAATGTAGTGAATGTCACTAGAAAAATAAAGCTTTTTGATATTTTTGTAAGTCTAATGAATGGTTCTTACACCCACTTAGAGAATAAGGGCTGCCTATAATCTCATCAAATTATTTTGTATAACAAAAATGTTACAGCAAAGACATTGGTAATTGAAAATAATACATTACTATTATTTATTTGTCATAATATTATCACAGTCAACGCGGGTAACTTTGGCTCTAAAGGGTTTTTGTATTTCTATAAATCGCCGTTACTATTATGTGTGTTATTATATGATAAAGATGAATGTTTTTAAATCCAGTTCACAAAAAGTTTTTAAAAATATTAATATTCTTAATACATAGATACAGATAAAACAGTGCAGGCCAAAATTTGCACCCCATATCGAATAACTTTGGCCTACGCCACAAATATTCACAAGAACTTTAAGGTCTTTGCAGATTTTCTCTACGATTTCGTGTATAATGTTCATAACCGTCGGCTAAAAAAAAAAACGCATTTTTATGGAGTAGGAATACAAAATAAAAATATTGCCGACCCAAGATATTAAAATATGATAGACACAAAACTGACAACTGGCGAAATTCCACAATATAGCAAATTTGATGCATTATAATTAATATGTTTACCTCCACAGAGCTACACAATATCATTGGTTAGCTAATAAATATACAAATGGCAACGGATGACTATAACATTATAACGGCATATTTGAAACTTTTTTTCTTGTAGTGGGCCAATATTAGACCAATGGCCAAAGTTATCCGTATTGGCTGTACTGTACTGGGCATAAATAGTTATGTCATAAGCTTTTCAATTATTTATTCTAATATTCAATTCAGTATTTTATTACATCATAGAAGTAGTGCTCTACCTGTGAAATTGTTACACATTCATATTGGATTTTAAAAATATTTAGAAATTAAAAAAAAAAACTAATTAAAATATTAAAATCATTTTTTTTTTAAATACAATATTATAATTTAGATCAGCAGTTCCCTAGTAACGAAGACGCATACTTGTTAAAAAACGACGAAAAATGTCAAGCCTTTTAATTCTTATAATAATATATAATATTTCGAATAATAATATTAAAAAAAGATTTTTTCTTTTTAAAATAAAGAGAAGGCGGATTTTTTTTCTAAATACGGATTGTGTAATTATAGAACATTTAGAAACCTTTTCTCTGAAAGGAGTATGCGGTAATTTTCAAATTTATTTTGATGGCAAAAGTTGTTGCGAGTGGCTCTTTTATATAAATACAATTTATTATCCCAGAATAATTACTATGAAAATAACTCATCTTTTTTTTCCTCTGAATTATTCTTCTTTGAATTACTATTTCTTGACCACCATCTTGGATACTGAGAATTTAGTTATCTTCAAAACGTTCGTTGAAATATGAAGAAAGGTTATTTATTCTTTTAATGAATTTCCACAGTGTCTCTGTTTTGCTGTATTTTGCAATCAAAGAACCTCATGATTTTGACGACATCTCATTTTACAAATATTTTCAATACAAATTTCAATGTAACTATTTCAATATAACTTTTGTGTAATAAATATTATATTATTTAATGAACTAGTTCTGACGACAGCACGATGCCGAAATATTTATCAAGTATATTAAATTTATTATTATTTTTGTGATGCTAAATATTTAAATATATTTTTTAACATAAATATCATGGAAGCTTAATCTAATACGAAGTATCGAAGTATCCGATTCAAAACTTATGAAAACAGCTAAAAATTATAGAAAGGAAGCTGTGACATCTATCAATGTTCACTCATGCTTGTTGCAAACTATGTGCAAGCAGACAGAGATGGAGAGATAGTATGTGTGTGTATGTTGTGTGTTGAAAATTCACACACCTGTAAAATTCACTTAACGATTAGACCTTCATACACACTCTCTACCACCTGCGCTTGTCACAACCCTATTTTGCAAAATGCCCGATGTGCCTCGATCCCCCTTTATGAAGACAACTGGGAGTAAAATAAATAACTTGATTGAATCAATTATCTCGAATTAATATTAAACATGTCATATTTAAGTATACTTGATCGAATTTCACTCGAGTAACACTCCAATAACACCAGTTCAAAACCAGAACATGCGATTGGCTAAAAGCCGTTCGTTTGGATTCAAAGTGACATGGCGATTTTGATTTTAATTCTTTCTTTTCTTTCTTTGGCCGGGTAAGTGAAAAGACGTTTTTTTGGCAAAGTTAATGTCGCATAAGATGAAACGCTAATCCTGTTGCGTTTTATTTTCAATTGTGTCAAAAAAAAGTTGTAAGTGTGATTCAGCGAATGACGTAACTCTGCTTTCCGTCCGGGAGTGAATATCTTATACAGTAAAACCCCCATTTACACTATAATCGGGACCGTTTAATTGGGGGTAGTGTAATTGGGGGTGTGAATCTCATACAGAATTAGAGATTTGGTTTTTTTCCGCGGAAAACGCAAAACTAAGATTTCCCTTAGTTTTGCAAAAAAAAAATATGGATGAAATATTTAGTTTTTATAGTAGTAAATATCCCGCACACAGACAGACGCCCAGCTATGCGTGTATAGTCTGACACGTGTTGAATACACAGACGCTAACCAACATTTGACTGTATGCGCGGCACAGACGACCGTCTCTTAGTAACGACAATGGAATGCGACGGTGGAATTGGGGGATTTGCGGCGAATATTTTAAGCCAGCGCGTAATTCGGGGTAGTGTAATTGGGGGTTCCACTGTGTATTGTATCCAACCAACATTTACTTTGGCATGATCACGATCATCAATATATTGTTTGATCTCATTAGCAAACTTTTTGTTAAGAGGTTTTTTTTAATCAAATAAGCAACATATATATTCCTAAAAACAAGTTCCATTTGAAGAGTTAGTCAAGTTTTTTCATTCTGATTTATTTGATCAGTAAGTGTGCATTTGATTGTTCATGTCGGTAAATTTCTGATTTTTTTATAAT
Organism: Himalopsyche anomala; assembly: GCA_031772345.1. NCBI lineage: Eukaryota > Metazoa > Arthropoda > Insecta > Trichoptera > Rhyacophilidae > Himalopsyche > Himalopsyche anomala. Next base: position 9,709,192 of record CM062836.1, on the reverse strand, counting down.
GCGAAAAAATCCTAAACTAATGAAGACATCAATTTCTCCAATGGCTTGATTTTAATGAAATTCAGTTAGCTGGGGAAATAACAAAAGTCAGTTGTCAGCTGAAAATTCCGAAAGGCGAATCCTGTGTCTTTAGTGACAAAACTTTTGTGAATGTACAAAATTACGATTCAAATTTAATAATGAAATTCTACCAAGCACCTTCAGTCGAAATCTCAAGAAAATGAACATTACTGGAATCGAACCTAGACCACCTTAATCACTAGGCAAATAACCAACAAGACAAACAGAGGGTGACAAAATTAAGTTTATCTTTAAATGATATGTTTTCTAAATAAATATCAATAAAATGGCTAAAATATAAATGTTATCCATGTCAGAGATGTGTGTCAATGACATTGTATTCATAAATAATTTATTGGGTCATAGAATTTGTAAAATGAGTCTATGAAGAATACAATGAAATTTTCGAGCGGAAGTAAAATATTAATAAACATTTTATTCAGGAATGGAAAAAATATATTACTGTTTCAAATTGCTTTTGCGCCCTATAGCGTATTTGCATATCAGTAATTTGGCATGTTTTTCGTTTTAGCAAGAAAATGGTTCCGCTGTCTCTAGCGATGAATGCAACGCATAATGCACATTTTACTATAAAAAAACATTATTATTTACTTCACCAAATATTCGGGTTTGCAATTCCTTCTTCTCATATTTTTGTTTGAATATCTGAGTATTTTCCGTTTTTGATGTATATACATACGTCCATCCAAATTCAGCGACATTACTTTCAGGGCTGTAGATTCAGGTAAAAAAAACGACTCCGACTTCAACTCGAAATTGATTTTTTCAATCACTTTCGTTTAACTTACATACCTGTATACCAGTGATGCACAACCTTTACCTTCTAGCGGGCCGCATAAAACAAACTATCGTGGCTTCGGGCTGCAAAGAAAAAAATGATTTAAAGTACGCTCAATCCTTTTTTTACGCTCCATGTAAAACAGCCTTAAAATCGTGTAAAAAAGATCAAGTGAATAATAAGTCCCATTAAATTATTTTGACCGTGTTATTTCGAAAATAAATAAGCTATGCAAAAAAAGGATTATGAGTACGTGCTTATTAAAAATCGTTTCATTGTGAAATATTTATGTTTTGTTTATATGCAAATCATAAGTTAATGCGTTCTTGGTCTTTGTTCATTTTTAACTATTTTTTTTTTGATTTGACATAATATTTGTAAGCTTGTTTCTATGAACCGATTTATTCTCCTTCATTGAAGAAAAAGCTTTCTTACACTTGTTTAATAAATGTTTTACGTGAAAAAAGTATGTTTGAGAAAGAGATTTAAGGGCCGCCACAAAATTCAAAAAGGGCCGCATGCGGCCCGCGGGCCGCGTTTGTGCATTACTGCTGTATACCATCACATCATTATAGTCATTAAATAATTCTAGTACATTTCACCAACCGATATGTGAATAAAATAATAAATTTTCATTTTTTTTTTTTTTTTTGATTTTCCGACTCCAACTTCGACACTGCTTTCGGAAAAACACCTACTCCACAACTCCCAACTGCGTAGTTTACCCTAAAATGCACATTTTTTAAATCGTATTTTTAATATATTTCAGACGAAAATTGTCGGAAATAAAAACTTCGAAACGTTGTTGCCCTTAAAAACGTGTTATATTATAATTAAGCTACGTAATTTCCATTCAAAAATGACCGTAAAAAATACACAGAAATAGTGGAAATACGTCAAATTATGGCAACATAAAAATGAAGTTTCTCTGTATGTAAAAATGTACAATGCTTAAAGTGTAATAATACAACTAATCCATCTTAATTGTTTTATTTTTTATAATTTTTGTACTATGATTTGAGATTTAATATTTTGAATTATTATATGAATAGGATCTTTGAATTTTTTTCCCAAATATATTTAAAATGTTACTTTTAATAGGATTTAAAAACATGAATTTAGTGGTCTGTGAGGTCCTAAAGTTTGCTACTATAGTGTGTAGATTGAACTGAGAACAGCAAAACTGAGATGGGATCAAAAATATTATGTTAAATATTGTTTCAGTGTAAAAGCAATTGAAAATTGATTGTTTTCAGCATTTCATAAAATAGGATTTTGAAAATGGAAATAACGGAGTTGAATGTTTACTGTTTTGTTCAGACAAACTTTTATTTGTAAGGTTTTGTTGAACTTGATAACTTTCTCATGGCCTAATAGAAAGTTTATAGAATTTCTTTATTAAAAAAGAACTTTGCAACGGTGTTACTTTATTTGAAAGAAAGCCGTATAATGTGCAACAGTTTTTCTGTAGGTAACTTTTTCATAAAAAATCTTATACATTTTCCACGCGAATTGTGGAAGATATTAATAAAATTACCAGACGACCTAGCATATTTATTTATGAGAAAATTTTGATAAGGATTTAATTAAATATATACGTTAAGTCAAATACATGTTTTTTTCAAACAAATAATTTTACAGTGAATAAAAATGTAACAGATAAGGAATTTAATTTTAAATAAAAAAAAGAAATTGAACTGACACTCATTAGGTAAAACTCTATTACTATACAGTAAAAATATTAAAGTACATACAGTCGAACTTGGTTATTACAAGAAAGATAGGACCGTCCAAATTTGCTCTTTGTAAGCATTTCTCGTTATATCGGAGAATATGTATTTTTAAATGCTTACAAACATATCCATCACATGAAGACATGAAGTATATAGAGCGGTCACATAACTCAAAAATATTTACACACATATCACATTTATCTGTCAATCCACTTTTCTTATACAATTTAAAATTGATGCTTGTTTGATTGTTTTCACTCTCATTGTTCTTAAATTTCCCCTCAAAGCACTCAACCCATTAAAAGACTCTTGGGTGGTCTCAGTGCTCTGCGCCAAAAATTCAACTAGCTCGTCCAATATATCATGAGCTCTGGAGATCGTGACAATTTTTGACGATATTTTTGCTCGGTATTCCCGAGAAGTAGCCCGTTATAAAAGTGAGTAAATGTATGGAGAAAATCATAAATTATAATGTCAACGAACGTTTCCTCATTACATCCGGAATTTCGCTTTTACCGTGATGGTAATAACCGAGTTTGACTGTATGGTTTTCTTGAATTTATTTATTTATTTGTACAGAATACCGATTATAAATTTTAAAATAAGTCGAAGAGGAAAGAAACCGAATATTAAATATGTTGCTATAATGCCCATGACTGTCAGTAGAGAACTGAAAAATCACAGTGTAGAAAACGGGAAGAGTAAGCCACGTTACGAGACCTGAAATAAGCTTTGAGTAATACTCATTTTTTATCAGAGAAAATAAACCACACAATCATAGTAAATATGATTAAAAAACAAAAGTAAAATGAATGTTTTATAAGCGAAAGAATACTTTCAAATTGCCGCTTTTATTTCTCGGAATTTTATCAAAAGAAGTGTGATAAACCAAAAAATATGAAGTATGTAAACAAATTTAAATTTCTACGCGAAGCCTGCAAGAAATATCAACATGTTTGTACCTTTGTTTACAGCTTTGATCTTTCTGAAGTATTTTTTTTACAATTTTAAATCGATCAAACTTTTTACATGCGTTTTATCACTAACGGCTCGGGTTTTGCCTCTCGACGTCTTTAAGCACCCAGTACGCAGATGAACTGACGTATATATATTTTTTTTTTAACATACATAACTAGCTAATACATATAGCACAACGTCTGACTGTACCATCCCATTTAAAATCAGTTGAAATTCCCACCTTATTAGCTTTCTAATTTATTTTTCACTATAACACAGAAATTGTCATTGTTTATGGAGTTACTTTTCCAATCGGTTATATTTCATGAAATAATATTCAAACATAACATTTATACCATTCACTCGTTTTAAATTCTTTATGTACAGACAATAAAGTCTATAATAAATATTTAAAAAAAATATATTTAATTTAATTTTAAATTTTATTTTATTTTTTTGAATTTAAAATGAGGGAATGGTATAAATGTTATTTTTGAATATAATTTCATGAAATATAGCCGCCCCTGCATACACAAGGGGTGCATTGATCAAATGCCATATTGACCGGCCGCTACTGGATTGAACTGTAAGTAAATTTCATCCGAATCGCCATCAATAAACTTTAAACATTAGTGATAATATTTTTACTCGTATATAATTATTGTTATCGGGTCCATGGCACAGTATTCAAAGTCACCGGTTTCCATGCGGGACCTCACGGGTTCAAATCCCAGTAAAAACAGCATTTTTTTTCAATCGATTTATCGATTTCTGTTTGAATGCATGAATGTTTCTGATGTTTAAAATGTACCAAGAGTGATAAGCCAACCACTAATCTTATCCTCATCATATCCGTTCTATTTCTAATCTCTTCGAAAAAAAGAGGTCAAGCACCTGAGTATCAGGCAGTTCTCGAAGAAAAACTTCTGTTGAGATACATCCATTACGAGGCCATTTGTTCCACATTGAGAGCGGGCATGAATTAAAAAAAATATACCCCATACAAACTATTTTCTAAGCGTCAGTTTAAGTACATCAATACACACGAATGCTCAAGACGATACGACTATCTGTCGGATCTGTCGGCCCCGTCGGTCATGCCGACTTGGTTGCATCTAAGGCAAATTATAGGACATTTAAAGAATTCTCTGCGTCTTTTGGAAAAAAAGTTGAGTTAAATAGATAAAATCTAATATTTTCAACTGCATTTAATTGTTTATTAACTTATAATTTCTGCAAACTGTAGTGCATGCAACCAAGTCTTGAGGAATTTCTTCTCGGGACATTTCTGGCAAAATTTTGAACACGACTAACGTTGTTAGGCTACGGAATACACCCTATATGAAGAGTATGAAGCCGGAGCGGGTGGTGGTGGGTACAACGTTGAGTACTATAAGGAATTAAAAAAAAATACACATGAATGCCCGAAGATGTCAACATACGAAACCAGGGTCGTCAGTGACAAAACTTATAAAAATGTACACAATTTGAACGATTCAGATTCTGATATTGAAATTTCATCAAGCACCTTCAGTTGAAAATCTAAATTATATTTTTTTTCAATGTTTTAAGCGTACTTCTTAAACTATTAAAAATAACTATGATTTTATCTCATTAAAATATAGATTTTCGATAAAAATTTAATGAAAATAAATATTTAGTTAAATGTTAGTCGATTTTGAGGAAAAACATTGTAAAAAAAATCGTACATGCTTCATATATTTTAATTTAATTTTTCCGCTTTTTAAATATTTACCTATTATTTTATTATATGTATTCCTTCAGACAATTTGATATAAATGATACTATGCTTATTTGATTAAGTGTATTTAAATTACTTACATATAAAGACGGAACTGTATTTTTTTTACTTATAAATTGAAACTGTGGTTCAGAGAAGCGGCTTTGAACTTTTATAATATATTTTATTGGCCTCCCTAAAAGAACGACCATAACATCCATGTTTTTTTATTGATACACGCCAAACCTTAATGTGAAACACACATAAAAATGTTTTTAAAAGGATTTGTTGTAAGTCAGTAAATTTCGCTATTAGGAGAGGGTAAGAAAATAAAGATGACAATAGGAAAATTCCACTTGATTGCGCCTTACTTCATGATCGAGTACACGCGGGTAAGCGCGTATTTTTAAATTTATCAATAAGTGTGACCATTTTATCACATGTTAATATCACAGCCACCTGTGTGGTCGAGTGATCAACGTCGTTGGCTTCGGTTACGGAGGTAACAGGCTCGAATTCCAGCACGGACAGTTTTATAAAGTGTTTTTTCAATCGATTTATGAATTTCTGTTCGAAGGCATGCATGTTTACGATGTCTTGAATAATCCTCTACCACCCATCCTTTCATATGAACAGGGCGTATCGAGAGAGATTAGCTAATCATTAGTCCTGTCCTAGCCTTATCTTTCTATTCCTACTCTCTTTGGAAAAAGAGAGGTTAAGTATCTGAGTAACAAGCAGTTATCGTAGAAACAATTCTGTTGAGATAAACTCCATTAGGAGTACATATGCTCCACATTGAGAGCGGATGTGGAAATTAAAAAAAATATATATATCATAAAAGGGAAATCACCAGTCCTATAATAATAAGAAAAAACAATTTATTTTTTCAGTTTCAATATTAAATTTAAATCGTTCAAATTATGTACACTCACACACGTTTTTTCATTAACGTCCCGGGTTTTCACCCTTTCGACATCCTAAGAGCAAGTAATTAAACGTCATTAAAATCAAATCGTTAGTAAAATTAATCCCGTCGCAATCAATAGCTTTTAACTAAGTGAAATTTACTAAACGTCAATTCAAGTCCATCTGTGCACTTGAACGCTTGAAGACGCTGAAAGGCGAATCCCGTGTACATAATTTGGACGTTTCAAATATAATCAACAATAGACAAACTTTAAGCTTCTAAATTTATTGTCTTTACTCGTGTTATGTATGTTCCAGAAATTATATGAACATTTAGTATTAGATCTTTGAGATAGACAATAATAATATATTACATTTATCCAGTTAAGTCCGCATCTCATAAAGCAATATTATTCTAAACTCTAAAGTTTGTTTTGATCGCACTTGTCCCTTGAATCGCGATATAGACTTGAATAATAACAACATTGTTTGCTTTGCATGGACGTTTCAAAACCGCAAGAACTTATTTGGAGAGAGAGTAAGAATATATTGCAGACAATCCGTACGTAAACTGTTTCCAATGATTGCCTTTTCTAGAAAATCAGAACGCTGAAAGCTTTTGTGCACAGTGGCCATCTGGTGATAAAGCAATTACTACTTGAATAAAAAAAACTCGTGTTATTGATATAATGTAGTATCAAGAATATTAAAAATGTCTATATTGAATATGGACTATGGAAAAGAAAAAAGACGTACCCATACATAACAAATTTTACAGGAGACACGGAAAACGTTTTTTGATGTGCTTGGGTCAAACGCAAATTATGAAATATACACAACCATGAAGTGCACAGAAACTGATTAGCTGGCTCTGAATTGACTTTATCTTATATTAATTTAATATTATTTAGCTGCCTGTGTGGTCGAGTGGTCAACATCGTTGGCTACCGCTACGGAGGGCACGGGTTCGAATCCCAGTACGGGCAGTTTTATTAATTGATTTTTCAATCGATTTATGAATTTCTGTTCGTAGGCATGGATGTATGTGATGTCTTCAATTAATTAATTAACTTTGCTATACCATGGATATGGCTATAGCAAAGTTGGGTCAGATTTACGAACTTTTGATTGCTTAGCTGAGTCCGGTTGACTATCAACTTGACCAAAGCTACTGCTTCTGTGAAAACATACATGGTACTTGCATTTTTTTATAATTAATAATCACATTATGTCCCTAGTGTTGTTCTTAAAAAGATTTGTTAATTGAATACCAACTATCACAGTCTTTTTTCCCACGTTAAATGTATTAAGCTTATAGGATCATTATTTATACTGTACTCAGTTAGAATATTTGTAAGAAGCGAGTTAAAAACAATTTATGTACCCACCATCTGAATAAAATTAACCAATGTACTGAGAGTGCGCTCCATAGACTTAATGTAAATTGAGTAGTTAAACAATAGTTTTAACAGAGTGAATGAAAATTCGATCTGATATTTTTTATAGATGTATGCGGTAACGCTGTGCGTTCTCGGTGTCCGTGAAGCCTGGCAAGGTGGCCACGGAAGAGTGAACAGCCTCGTAAGGTCCATCGAAGTCCCTGCATCATCGCCGGCTGCGCCGCTTCTACTGCTTCCAATATTCGGCTGTCGATCTTCAAAGTTGCGGGCATCGTATCACCTGATGATGGTCAGTAAAATCAATTGCACTTTTTTAAAATAAATAAATCGTTTTCCTAATGTGGAGCATACAAACAATTTATGGAGAATATAATTAGATTTTTTTTTACGAGAACTGATTTTGAACTGGGAAGAGAGATGAATTTAGGTACGCACTGGTAGTTAGTGAGGCTCTCTGCCGACGTCTTGTTATGTGTTTGAATTGGCGGGACGTTAGTGTCAAAGCTCATGTCAATTTTACAAAATCTGCTTCTGCTTAATCTTATACATATGTTTGTTTTATTCAAATTATATTACTATTTTTTGTACGCATATATTTAAATGTGCAAATGTGTGTGTATAGTTGTCACTACACGTGGAAGTCAATGTGTGAATGCGTCTTTTGTGCAATTGTCATGTGCTAGTTTGTCTGGTCTCCAATTACAAATACGGCTCAGGTGACTTACTCAATTTGTTCAACGTTTCAAGCGAATTTTAAATTTAAAATTAGCAGTAAGAATTGAGAATCAAGATCGAAGAGTATTATTGTCAGTTGAAAAGCATTCGCATGTCATATTACTTAGTATTTTATGATTTTTCTCTCAAATAGTAAATCTCATGAATATTTAACGAAGTATATATTTCTTATCTTTACACGAGATAATAAAAATGCAGTCCCGAGTGATTGTTTCATGATCTTTGTTCGTCGAGAAATGTTAATTTGTTTTGATCTACATTTTTAAATTAATTTTAAATATAAAATTGGAAAATTTGTTCGTCAAAGAAAAATAATAAATATTTATTGGAAAGATTTCATGCTGAGCAATCTTTTTAAATTTCTGAATAGGAAAAGCAATAGTTTATTTTCTTCGACTCCTAATTGGCAATATTCCTTTGAGTGATAAAAAGAAAAACTTTGTTTAACGAACAAACATTGAATTTGTTATTTGATTCATAAACACTATTAAAGAAAATAGTTGTTAGCTTCAAATTGTGAAAATTTGTATATATAATATAATATTATAATAAATAATTTGTCTGATTCAAACGTCAACCGTATATAATGATGCCATTGGTGTAAGTGTTTTTACTTTTTATAAACAAAAAAATATTGTAGAGTTTATAAATTAATATTAACAAAGCTAATATTTTTCTTTTGTTATACATCTAATTACTTAAAGCGATGTTATCTCGATTCTCCAAAACAGGGGATATCAAAATATAATTAACTTAAATGGCTATTAATAAAATTTAGCACTATTTTTGACTTATATAATACACGATCTATAAAGAATACCATTGATATCCTGGCTAAAAGCAATGAGTTAATATAAAAAAAGAAACTTACATCGGATTTTAACAATTAATTTATATATCCCCTTGTCAGTCTGATCTTGGGATTAATTTTTCACGAGCTTAAATTTTAATCTTTTTTCAAGTATGGCTATTTTGAGAGATTTTATAACTGAATGAGGATTATAAACTCCATATATATATTATACTTAGTGCTTTTTTTTAAAACAAAAAGGTCATAAGCACTAAGCAAGGATACAAAAAATTATATCGTCAGTGATATTTTCATAAACATAATGTTGTATACATAGTAGAGCATCCAATCCCGGGCCCTTTTTCTGATCCGGAATTTCAAGATTAGATTTTTTTAAATAACGGGATCCGGGTTCCTGGGGTTGATCATTTAGTCAATATATATGTTTTTATGTGTATAGCCTTATAGATACGCACCGCTATAAGATAACCAATTTCCTTTATAAAATTTTGATGATGCTGAAGGCATTGGTGAGAGGGGTATTAGGTACATCATTGAAAAGTAATCAATTGGGCTAAAAATACTAATGTTGTATTACAGGTAATCGATTTCCAATAATTGATAAAGTCTAGCTTAATAGAATTTTCAAAACATCTCAGTTGAGTTAAGCACTCCCTATTATTATAAACCAATACATTTACATAAAAAAAAATAAACGGGTTTTATAAAACAATTCCGGGTATATATCATTGGAAATTGTTATCATGTGCGGTTTTTTTTAAATACCTACGTAATTTCCCACTCCATGTGACACGAATTACAACTAAAAAACACAACACTCATAAATATTAAAATTATTATACAATAATACATTATACCGTCTCCTTAAATACAATTTTGTAGACAATATTTGAAAAGATTTTTATTTTTCTTCAATAATTACTAGAAAAAAAGATATTCCTAATAAAGATAAATAAGATGACGTATTGGTTTTGACGTGAGGGTAGAAGAATAGATGTCGTTTGTATTGTAAAATTATTATTAACCTCAAAATTATTAATAACCTGGTCACGTTGCTAATTTTATGTAACACTTATTTAGAGGCTGCTCTTCTGAACACATTTTGTGAATAAAATACCCGGATGACAAAACATAATTATTCATATGTTCAAGTCTTCCGTCAAGTACTTTAAGCAAAATCCGATTAATCTAAATTTTGTAAACAAAAATACAAAAAGACGTACATATTATCACACGCATATAACTTGCAAAACACGATAAAAGCATGAATACGTATTTAAAAAAAAAAAAAAAATTCCGTATGTCACGAAATCACATGTAGAAACAGATAAATTCAATGGCGATATGTACAATTTTATTTAGATTATATCTATTGCAATAAGCAGTAAACTGGCTTTAAAAATAAGGATTTTTTTCTTAATTTAAAATATAGTATTTGAATGATTCAAATTATATACATTCACACAAGTTTTGTCACCAATGACCCGGGATTCACCTTTCGCCATCTTCAGGTGGTCAAGTGCACTGATAGAGTTGAAGTGACTGAACTTGATGTGAGAATGTATATAATTTGAATGATTCAAATTTAGTATTGAAATTCCACCAAGCACCTTCAGTCGAAATCTTAAACTATAAAATATAGTATGTATAATGAAGAAAAATAATTAGAGCGAACACACAGAAGCGTTGTTTATTACTAAAATTGCAATGAGGATATATCGGTTTTTGCTTTAAAATACCCCAATATATTTATATATACACATAGTTACCCGCGGATGAAAAAATGTTAAAGAAAACTGCTCTAGCTGATTTATATGAAGTCAACGAGTCTTAAACAGAACGTTTTCTTCAGTGACAAAATATTCTATAATTATATCGTCGTCATCCTGCGAAAAACCTTTGTCAGAAATAGGATATTCGTTTTCGATGGATTAGAGGTCTAATTTGTGATTAAAAACCTAATGATGGAGTTGGTGTGCAGATTTTATTCAAAAAAGCAAAACACGTGTCACAATCCAATGGAGTGATTCAGTTTTATTTTATCAGAAATACTAGTAAAAAATACGTATCATGATATAATGTATTTTATAGATATCATGAAAGTAAGAACTATTGAGAAATCAAGGCTAGCTAGTCTACTAGTACAGATTTAATAAGTCAGTACTTATTAATTTATTCAAAACCAAAATATGATGAATAAATTAGATTTATAAAGTCGGAATATTTTGATTGCGCCCAAAAGAAAGTCAACTACGTTGTTAGCTTAGGTTATTTTTTGCAATGTCTTAGGATAACAAGAAAATGTTAGGAAGTATTCATTTCAGGTAAAATGTATCAATGTTCTATGTGTTTTTGATAAATATGATGCTTTTGCCAAACTGAGAGAGATAGTTTTACAGCTGTTAGTCTAATGCAGCGGTCGCCAACCTGTCCGTACTCCCACTAATGGGTGCCTGAGGCTTTCGTGGTAGGTGATTATGTTTTTTTTTAAAATACTTGTTTTCTGTTTTTTATCAAAACTATCTGTATATTATGACCAAGCAGTGATCTGAAAATTCTGAAAATCAGAATTCATAGACTGTGGTTCGTTACTGCCAAGTTAAGGCGTGGGTTGGATGGAAAGGAGGCTTTCAAGGTTTTCGGGAAACTATTTTCCGGTATTTATTCAACGATATTTCTAATCAAGAAATGTTAAACCTTAGTTCACTCTTTCACTGGATTGAAATATTGCGACGATGGTGGGTAAGAAAATTTTACCACATAAAATATAAAAATGAGCGGTAGATATAAAAAGATTAACGACCCCTTGTCCAATGCAATTTAATTCATTCAGTATATGATTCACTTTTCCAAGGCATTGATGAGACTGTGCAGCAAGCAAGCATCGTACATGCAAATTGTAAATTTTTGGAAATCACAAACAAAATTCAAACAGAAGAAAGTCCATATTAAACATTCGTGGTCTAAGCAAGTTTCTTGATTGACAGTAAGTTTGGTAAAAATATTACATGACACGTTATTTTTAATGGGATTCGAAATAGAATAGGCAGTGATACGGGTGTAAAAGTAAATCTAATCTATGTATAGTCACAATACAAAAGTGTATATTTTTACCTTGTTGAAAGTTATTTTATGTATTTTCGTCGCTAGACATTCCCAGACGGTCATTTGAATGGTGTTGTTCACAGTATTATTTTAACAAAGGTAAACTTCCCTTACCATTACCGACAAAGTAAACCTTGTCGGGTCCTGTGGCGTAGCGGTTAAAGTTGTGGGCTACCGTGCCGGATTTCACGGGTTCGAGTCAAAGTACGAACAGCATTTTTTCGATCGATTTCTGTTCGAAGGCATGGGTGTGTGTGATGTCTAAAGAATCCCCTCCCAACCTTTTCGATCCTTTAATAACTGGGTGTAGCGAAAACGATGAGTTAACCACTATTTCTGTCCTAGCCGTATCCTTCTATCCCTATTTGAAAAAGAGAGGTTGAGTCACAACTAGCACAGCTAACAAGCTCCATTAGAAGCTAATATGTAGCACTTACACATAAATAAAAATAAACACCGAGGTTTTTAAATATTTAAAAAAAATACGTTTCAGAGTGTTGATCACGTAGTGGGTTTTATTTTTTTAATTCATGTCCGCTCCCAATGTGGAGCATATGACCTCCTAATGTAATTATGGAAATTAGTTTTTTATTTCTTTTGTTTTGGATTTTGTAACCACGTGACTGTTGACAGAGCATGTGTTTTTCCATGTTTTGTGTCACCTTTAGAGGAGTATGGACGTATATGTACGTCGGCATCATTTTTCTGTAAAGGAGTATGGACATAATTTTAACTCAACACAGTAGTGTCTGTCTGTGATCATATACATATATGCATTTAGTATAAATTACATATATTCATCGGAAAAAATCACACAATTATTGTCACGTTAAAAAATCCAGTAAAGTAAAGTAAGGTCAGTATAGATCTATTCACTTCTCTAAAGGCTAACAGAAAAGATAAATCCCAAAAATCTATCAATAATATTTATGTTGACAGAAATGACGAAATTGTCTAACGATCTGTGAGTAATGTAATTTGATCAAATTTATTATCAAAGGCTTCTAGCTCACAACAATATAATACTACTCTTAACATCCACTTATTAAGACTTTGGCAGCCAGTTTGAAAATCATTATATTGTTTGCCAGTATGCACATAGATTGCTTACGCTGGCTAGTTTCCAAAGTAGTGGTTGTCCAAATATACCATAAGAAACGTTTTTCTCTGATACACTACTACTTTTTCCTCACTAAGTAAATGAAATAAGTAGCCCTAGTTATTGACAAGACAAACTTCACTTAGATCGCCAAAAACTACATTTTAATAATAATTAAAATGATAAATGTATTTAAAAAAAAATTAAGTTCCTCATATAATTAACAATCAGATAACTGTTTCAGATTATTATGAATTTATACAAAGTCTATTTAATTAATTGTAGACATTTTATTTCAAGTCAAACATAATTGTACTTAACTAAGTATGCTTTTTAGATCTCTCTATAAAACATATCATCCTAAAACATGATAAATCAGTGGTGATAGATTGTATTAATTTGTTAACTACGCTTTTAAATAAAGTATCGTAAAATTTTGAAAATTGTGAATTACAAAACGCTAAATTTCATGGGATGTTATGTGAAATACCCGAACCACCAAAGCTGTATAATTTCAGGAAGGTTGTTTTATTTTTAGTTAAATTAATTAATTAATTAATTAATTACCTTGAGGTGCTTCACACCAATTATTTTATTAATTAATTACTCCTTAAATAAAATGATAAAAGAATTTTACATTCGTGTAAATATTACGTCAGAGAAGGCAACCAATTATTACTTTAATGTACTGGCCTATTTGGATTCCGAGATTGTTGTAGGTCACGTATACAATTATAACTGGATTATGAAGTTCCAAAATTTCTTATTATTACATATGTCCAATGGCATAGTTCCATTGAACCCATAGTCAAACAAATGAGGTTTGAGCAGTGGTGAATTAAGCACACGAGAGGCCACAGGCGCAATAAAATTAAGAGGCCCCGTTTTTTGGATAACATAAGAACATCAAAAAGTTTCATGTAAAATATGTAAAAATCTGAACAAAATATATATGGGTTATTTAATAGAAACCATTTTTGAGGGTCTCAAGATTCAGAGGCCCTAAGCGCGCGACTCATGCGTTTATAGGATAATCCGTCACTAGGTTTGAGTTTTATTTCACAAAAGTACAAATGAAAATAGTTACTAGTTTTCATTCACCAAGAAAATGTTTGCATAATGGAAATAAAGAAATATAAACAAACCCTCAGCTAAATATAAATACAACTTAAATATCGTTTTATTGTACTATCAACATTGCAATAAATTTGAATTAAATTGATATAAATGACAAAATGACTGACTAAAAAATGAGACAAATAATAATAACTACTATTAATAAAAACACTATATTCCTTTGTACTTCATTCCACTTTATTTAATAGGTCAGGACCGGTTTTGCTCATTGCGAGCATTGTCAACTGATAAGAAATATAATTTAACAATGCTATTTATACAACAGGAATTTTTCAAATATATAAAAAAAATCTTCACGAGCACTTTCAACTGATCAATTAACATTTTTGTTCAAATTTAGAAATCATTTTTGTTGATAGAAACTGATTAAAAAATGACGTATGTCTTGTTAGTACATCTCCTAACCGTTACAAAATAGTAAAGAAAACTAGGTCAAGGAGAAAAGTGTGTATAATTTTAATATTTGTGTTTATTTAAGTGTAATTTTGGTTCACAAGAAAATACAATTTTAGAATATTAATTTTAAAACTTTGGTCTAGCGTACTTTTGAATAATTAATTTTATCTGTAAATTCGTTTCAACATTTTAAAATAAATAAAGTCGGAATTTTTGCAAAAAATTAACAATGCATCCACCTATATTCGATAATATGAGGTTAAGTTTAAAATTTAGCATCGATAGAACCCTAAATAGAAAAATGACAGAAAATCCCCAATTTTATGAGTTTTGTTTGATATTTTCAACTCAATGTGCTTAAAACCAACCACTTTTTAATTGATTTATGATTTGATTATCATTTTTTAATCATAAAAACTTATCTGGAAATGACAATAAAGGCAGCTTAATTGATCGAAATTCGGAGGCCACCTTGGATGGGAGGTCATGTGCGCCATGTGGTCGTACATGTACCTCATATTAAATTATCAAGCACTCTAGTTGAATATAACAGGAAAGGCATTCCAAGATTTCACTTGCCCTGTTGAGGGAGTTTCCGATGAATGTATAATATTGTGAATTGCTTGGAGCACCAGACTGGAAAACCTCCTGGAAAACCCCCACAATAGATAAAGGTGGTTATTTAACCTTATAAATGACCAAACCCATAATCATGCACCATCAGTCGTTAAATCAAGAGTAAAACACCTTACCATTATATATGAATTATCGAGTTGCAAAAAGCAATTAAATATATTATATTTTTCCATTGTTTTTATATATGCTAGCAGATATGATATAACATTTTGACTTGTATGTAGATAACGTGTATCAAAAGTTTGAATATTTTTTGAAATTCAGTTTTCAAACAGTATTTTTTTGTAAATGATCCGAATTTTTGAAATGATTTCCTCACCAGATAGGACGGTATTTGAAGCTCTCACCTTCCCAACTAGATAGAATTTCAGCCAAAGAAAAATATGGCGTTCACAGGTCATTTTCGTAGAAAACCGTCCAGAGTGTTTTTTGATTCTTTTGAAACGAAATACTTTAGTATATTAGCAGGGCCGGCGCCACCATACAAGCGAAATAGGCAACTTCCTAGGGCGCAAACCATTAGGGGGCGCATAAGTGAAGTATTAAAATTATATTCATATACTCTA
>CM062836.1:9633642-9693008 GCA_031772345.1 Himalopsyche anomala | reverse complement strand
ACCACTGTTTAATAATAATGGATCAGGAATTCGATCAGGTTAAAAAACTTACAACGGGAAGGAAATGGAATCCTACCAAGTAATTGTATAAAATGTTGACTGTACAGATCTGTACCATTCTTATTCAAAGGATCTTGTGAGGAAGGTAATAAATTTGAAATAAAACTCTCGATAGAAGTAACATGGGAATGTATTTGTTTGAAATATTTACATAGATTCTATGAACAATAATAATTATACATACATACAATATATATTTAAAAACAAAATATTATTTAAATGAAATGTTTAAACAGCAATAAATTGGCTAGTGTTCTCATAAATAGTTTTTAATAATAATGGTAGCTGCAAGATATAATTCAAACGGTAAACAAATTTACTTTCAATTACGGAAATGTTATATTATTTTTATTGAACATAGTTTCCAAAATAAACGCAATGATAATACAGTATCAAATAAAAATGCATAATTAAAATCGAATATATTACGAATAATTCTTTTCCATGATATTTAAATGTCAATTTAGTACACAATTTAAATCACTGAAATTTTGAAACACGATCTTCGTTTCAAGCATTTAAAAAGTAAATATTGATAGATATACTTGGGTTATATGTATAACAGGACCATTTATCATAGACAGGGGGAGGGGCGGGGCTTGTGAAATTGTTTTTTTACAACATTTGCAGACGTATCTTAATGTTACAACGTTGTAATATATACGAATTCTTTCAATCTGTTTAATTTACAGATATATCATCAGTAATATCGATTAATAATTATTAATAATCACAACAAGCCCCAATCATAAATAAGAGGTATGTTCACGATTCCCAATAATCAAATAAATCATCAATACACGCATGCGTTAACATGTCACATTTATATCAAACAAACAAGCTAAATTGACAGAAGTCGGATGATTTCAGAGAATATTAGGATTCATAAACAAAATATTTGATTAGTCGGTGCAACGCGATAAAGTCTTTGGTCCATGTTTACATCAAAATGGTTTATCGCTTTTATACAATTAATAAATAAATAAAATGAAGGATGACGAGGCGTTTGCAAGCACACTCACAAAAAAAAATCGACTAATCACAATGCCCGTACATACATTTAACAAGAAAAAAATTAAAGTGTCTCTTATATTATTATTTACAAACTATACAACGTAAACTCAGGGGCACAGCCCGTTCTCTCAAAATATTTAGTAATAATACTTTTTATCAAATTTGTGGATGTTATTTAAAATTACATTAAATATACAACATTTAAGTAACCGAGTTATACTGTCATACTGAAACCGATTTCGACATTATCTTTATGTTATAATCAATGCTTCCTTTACTAAAATTATTTTACAAAATGAAGCTAAAAATTTGTTTGAGCCTATTCAAGTTATATGTGAATATGAATTTTTAATCTCCAACGGTTACACTTTAAAATTACATTATTATTTTTTTACCAGACAAATCATTGAACGATTCATTACTGTTCATGAATTAAACAATAAAAATATCATAATTTACAAAGAAAATTGCAATCTCTGTAAACAAACATAAAAACTTCTAGCATGTCTTTCAGTGACCGCATATGAAATGAAGATACAATTTTCTAATTAAATCAGATATATTTACAACAACTTAATTTTCCTTCTTCATACGGTTACTAGTCATACGGTAAATGATGGAGTCTCTACCGGGATCCATATCAGCGATTGCATAAGTGATGGCGATCAAGGAGAAAATGAAGACTACGGAAAACCAAAAGAGGATATTGAATATCACCGGATAGTCGCTGGTGTACGTATCGGCCAGATTCAATTCTTCAAGCTGCAAAAGAAAGCAAAAATAAATTTAACCATTAATTAGGAACCGTAGGAACGCGACGTTTACTGTGAGTAATGCTAATAGTGTGGCAAGCACAATTGCGCACCATTTACGCGCACACAAACTTCATCACATGACCTCTAACTGTCAGTAGGCTTACAGTTGACCTTTGTGCATTACTCCAAGCTACCGTCTAAGTATTCAGTCAGACGTCCACATCTTCGAACAAAAATCCATAAGCCGAATAAGAATTCAATATGAAGCAGTCAGTACCAAGATTCAAACAAGCGAGCGACAAAGCCAACAACGTTGACACAATGCGCTTAATTCTTACTATAATAAATATCAAAAACACATGATTGAATTCTAAGCTTACTTTAATCTCTCCGGGAGTTTCAAGCAAGCTACGACGAGCTCTACGAGTGTGTGATGCATCACTGGAGACCACTGCCACTAAAACATCTCCATCGTAGGCAGTTTTGAAAGCTTCCTTCAATTTGTTGAGAGTCTCACCTGAACAGAATAACAAAGTGTAACGCTAATCATCTATAAACAAAAACTTATCTCCAATATGATACTCATTTGCCTACAATTCTGATGATACAATTCATTGGATAAATTTTATCAGTGAGTACTTTTTTGTTACCTAATAGCAATTTGGCTTCTTTGGTTGCAGCGGAGTCAGCACCGTGGAAATCGGAAAGAGGGTGTAGGGATCGGAACTGAATCCAGAAGAAGTCGACAATGTTATCAGCGACAAGGGCACCGTTTGCCACCTATTAAAAAATATAAGTTGAACATAAAGAAACAATTGTTTGAAATATTCAATAGCAATCAAAGTGTGATACAATTATTTACCTTGTGGATAATGGTCTTCAAAAGTTCTAATTCTTGGAGAAACTGGTAATCTTCATCATTGATATTTGGTTTTAAGGCGTTAAGGGTTGTCTTGCCAACTTTAGCCTTCACATCTCCAAAAATGCTCTTATACTCGTTGACCTTTAAATAAATCATTTCTATCAAAATACCTACTCACTAATCTTTCATTCATTTTCTTTTTTTTTATCATTTCTTTTCACCATAATTAGCATATATGTATTTATTCACTTTCCATACTTTTTAATATGTTACACAATGTGTGTTCATCAATGGCAATGTCATATTAGTGTCCGAACCCTTTTTGCTTTGAACACAAATATTTGGGAGCTTTTTAATAAATGAAATTGCTCTACAGTCGCATAGGTGCGTACAATTATTTCAGTAAACTAGCAAATGAAAATACCACCGCACAATTGCTCCACTGAGATGCACTCATCGCTTCAGATACTGACAACCATGAGAGGTGTTTTTGCCTCAGTGAATGTGATATTTGCCAACAACAGATTTAGGTAAAGAAAAATAAATGTGCGTATGCATTTTTTCACACATTTTGATTTAAAAGATTTAACTTCAATTAGTAACCCAAATAACATACCGCTGCATGTCCTTCGGACAAATTGATGTTAACAAGTTTATTTCCGCCTTCGGGAAAACGTTGGGTTATACGTCGGTTGAGAGATTCCCATGTGTTCAACTCATTTTCATCAGTCAACAGAGGATATTTGTGGCTTTTTAAGTGGGCCTGAAAGAAGAAACATTCATAATGAAGCAATCTGTACAAGTAAAGATATAAGATGAAGTGAATTTAGATAAATGAATGACAGGTTCAATTACAGTATTTTGACCAGTGGTGGCCGGTCAATGTGGCATTGAATCAATGTACCCCTTGTATATGCAGGGGCGGTTATATTTCATGAAATAATATTCAAATATAACATTAAGACCATTCACCCATTTTAAATTCTTTGTGTATTTATTGTCTATAATAAATATTTTAGAAAATTTTATTTTATTTTAGACTATCTGCATTTTTATATTTTTTTTACATAGGACAATAAAATGATTTTTTGTTAGAATACATCAAGTATTGGTAGATAATAATAATATAAAAACCTTGGCTCCCAATGATGCAACTCCATCAATGAAAACAGCCACGACTGCCTCGGGAGAGCCGAATGGATCATTGATGACCAAACCGGGCCAGTCAGAACCCTAAAATTAAAAATTGTGAAATATGTTTATCCATCATTCAAAAGAAAATTCTGAGTAATCACAAATAAATCATTTTCCATACTCAAAAATTTATGATTTTCCCGTTTTATCATTAGTTGGCGAACTTCATTTCACTTTCAGCATTATGTGGGTATATATTATATTGAAAACACTTAATCCCCTCTGCTCTATGCATCATAAGCATTCCTTCCAATACCTTTGCATAACTATAACTTAATTCCATATTTTCCTCGTGTTATCGTAAGATGTTCTCAAAGTCAGATGATTTTCAAAAAATACATTATCAGTCCTCTTTTGGGTAGCAATTGGTGAATATTTGAGTAACACTGGATGATTGATTAAATTTAGGATGTGTGTAAATTGCCAGTGCCAGATTCGTAACAATAATAATAAAATATGTGTTTTCAGTGAAATGACTAGTTACTGAACCAGACCACTTGGCATAATAAAGGAGGAGGGGTTGATTCAACCCTCACTGTAATCACAGCTAGATACAGAACATCATAAATAAGTTTGGTTTGCTGAAGGATATTAGAAACAAAGCAGAAATAGTTACCAATAGTTTTTATAAACATTAGTCAATATTAAGTTATAACATGTCTTAGAAAATTCAACCTTCGGGGTCTTCAAATGTTATGTTAAATTGTTTTAACATCGACAGACACCGTGAATATTAGATAATTGACTGTAAATGATGGAAAACTACCGTATCAAACTTGGTAACAGTCCTGATAGTCCAGCAAATAAAAATCAATAGGTGTTTACTTACATGTTCGACAGAAAATCCAAGAGATGCGGAAAACACCTCCTTTACAAGACTCTCTTTCAAGTGTTCGTGTCCATTAAATTTCAAAGATTCTGGACTGTAGAGAATATCTAATTCTCCAGTTCCCAGGCCTAAAATAAAAAATACAGTCTGGATAAAAATAACCAGGGGTTGGGCAGTTTATGCATAGAAAGTAAGTGAAGACAAGGCACTAAAAGCAATCTAGTTACTTATGTGTGGTTATGCATTTATTTCAACAAACACAACAAGTAATCTTAATCAGAAAACTTACCATTTCCAAAAACTGCGGCTAAGCAGCAGAAAATCCCAACAGCAAGCACAGCCATTTTTACATTAAAGTCATATGACTTTTGTAACGCCTGTGTTGCACTAATAACTCACATGACTGAGATATTCACTAAAAAACGTTTTAAAACCCGGTATACCCCAGTTTGTAAGCACTCAAAAAATACATTTATCATTTTTTTATTATTAAGTTGCTTCGAAATTCAATAAGAGTACTCTTTGGTTTTTTTTATCTTACAAATGTTTTTATTTGATATTTTATCATAAAATGTTGGTATATATATTCAATAAGCAATTAATATAAAATTAGTTAATAGTAATGTTTGCTTTTTCATACAATTCTGAATATATAATTGATATTATTAATTAATTTAATCCTCTTTTAATGCGTTTTTTATGTGATTTCGAAGTTATATGGTTTTTGAGAAATGCAAATTTAATCATAAAATTGAGAATGAATCATTAACATTAACCAACATTTGGGAAAAAACACAATTTTAGACTGCTTAAATCATGATACCTCTGCCATCGCTGAATTACATTTATGTACTTTAGATTTATATTGGAAAGCAGTGCGGCATGGGTGTTCACAGTCAATAAAACCATTGAAACAACCGAAATATCAGTTGAAATTATTACTTTAGCACATGAATTTGGCAAAGAATGGTTTGATATCTTTAATAAAAATGATATCGACGAATTACTTATAGATAATTCTATAAGTGAGAATGATGTCATTAATTTAATTTTAACTATTGACAAAGAACCATAAAACGATGACGAAGTAGAAGAAATTTTAATTCTTCACTGCAAAAATAATTCAAGAAGGTCTCCAATTGTGCAGTAAATTAGAAAATCATTTCTTTCTAAATGATTCAAATTCTGAACGCGTATTAATGTTTCAACGAGAGCTTAAAAATTGTATTTCTAGGTATAACGAACTGGATAAACAATTAATCATCGAAAAAAAATCCAAACAATCGTTGATTACTAATTTCATTGTTAGAAAAAAAAACCAACACAGAACAATAATGAAATTGACACTGCGTAAAAAACTATCTTTATTTGAAATTGATGCGAACACTATTTCTTCCGAACAAGAGAGTGACTTCGAACCACATGCAAAATGCACTTAGCAAGCTAGTGACGATAATTTTACTTAAAATTTTACTAAAGTGAAATAATAACCAACAATTTAATTTTTAATAAAAAATATTTTTACGTTGAACTTTTCCTCTTATTTTCTTTAATTTTTTATGCGATTCTATAACTCGCTGTTTCAAAGTTATGAGGATTTTTAAATTAATGGAACGTATCCCCACTTTTTCTTCAGTCAAATCTTTTTTATGTGATTTATCGTGGAACGCATCTACTTACCGCATAATAAAGAATTAACTTTATACTCATATAAAGTTAATTCTTTATTATGATTAATCAAGTATTATCTTTCATGAAACATAATAAAAAATATATATATATTTGTTTGAGGGAACTGAAAAAATGGTGAAATAGTAAAATAATCGTGAGATAGTTTTCATTAGTGCTTGAAATAATTGTTGAATATATTTTATTTTATGTAAAATTCTTTTTCATTTTTTTTGTCTTATCTCCATTAGTCGAATAAATTAGTATAGTCCGCATGCGGCCCTTTTTGAATTTTGTGGCGGCCCTTAAATCTCTTTCTCAAACATACTTTTTTCACGTAAAACATTTATTAAACAAATGTAAGCAAACTTTTTCTTCAATGAAGGAGAATAAATCGGTTCATAGAAACAAGCTTACAAATATTATGTCAAATTAAAAAAAAAATAGTTAAAAATTAACAAAGACCAAGAACGCATTAACTTATGATTTGCATATAAATGAAACATTAATATTTCACAATGAAACAATTTTTAATAAGCACGTACTCATAATCCTTTTTTTGGAACCTATTATTCACTTTTACACGATTTTAAGGCTGTTTTAAATGGAACGTACATCTGTATAAAAAAAGATTGAGCGTACTTTAAATCATTTTTTTCTTTGCGGCCCGAAGCCACGATAATTTGTTTTATGCGGCTCGCTAGAAGGTAAAGGTTGTGCATCACTGGTATAGTTGGTTAATTAAACTGAAAAGTGTACACACACGGTGCATTTGTAACGAGGTGTTAAAATAAACACAGCGAAATGCGTCGAATGCGTTATGTATTGTTATATTTTCCAAGTGGGTATAAGCAGATTGCCTGGCTTGCTTATTTTTTTTAAAGCGGAGATTTGAAATTCTAAAAGCACCCATGGTTTGAATATAGTAAAAAGAATATAACGGTGGTATCTTCGCTCCAACGGCACGGCATTTCTACTCCTACTCATGAACTTAACTAACTAGGGCTGTCCACGTTCTTTAATAATTTGTAACGCCCTTTTTGCGGGCGTTACTAAACCGAAATATAGAATAAAATGTATAGTAGCGGCCAAAAACCCTCTCGCTTACTTGGCTAATATATTTGCTAGTTCACTCGGGATCAATGACTAACTGACTAATTCAATATACTAATCTACTCGACTAGTGGGAATGAACCATATACTTTAGCCAATTATTTATTTAATATTATTCATTTATTGATTCGTGAAACCAATAATATTATTAATACTAGAAGAGTAAAAAAATATTCATCATATTTATAATAAATGGTGAGACCATGATCACAAATCTCTTTTTTATGTTTTTTCGCTTTGACTGGTGCGAATCATTATTCGTTGCCTTATTTCAATTTTAACATAGGCAGCACCTACCATAAACAAAAACCATTGACACTTTCATCTGACATGTTGTATTTCGTTTCCAGTGGGCCCAAAATACAAATAGAAATGGCTGTTGGGTCTAGTTTTTGTGATTTTTTTTGGTATTAGTTTATCTTCTAGTTTAATGACTGACGATCTAAAATGAAAAAATCAAGAAATGATGCAGTCAAGGCAGCGGTTGTATCATACCTAGAACGTCGAAATTATACGGTACCATTACGCCACTAAATATAACCTTAAAACATTTCTGACATTTAGGTGTAATGGTCATTTTATATGCGCGGTATTGTTGTTTACTTTGAATGTTACTTCATATTATAACTGTAATTGTTGTTTTTCTGTCGACAGGAACGCGATTTATCAACAAAGCCTTCGGCAACATTATGCTATAGCGCTGAACAGATGGCCGTATCAGCAATAATTGATGGCGAATCTGGTCGCGCCAATTCGATATTATTTTCTTCCATTAATAATGATCCAGCCCAATGTGACCAACAGTTCAGAAAGTAAGTAAAACTTTAAAATACTCATAATTCATGCCTCTAGAACGTTTTATTGCAGTTTCTTTGGTAATTCTAATTATGGTTTAATTTTAGGTCAATCCTTGTATTCATAATGTTTACTATTTTGCATGTAAAGAAAACCATTATAAAAACGGCAATGTCAATTATAAGAATTTAAGCAAGAATAGTTTATTAATATAAAATTGGACAGTGTAATTGAGAGTATTTCTTTTGTAACTAATTTTTCAAGTCCAAAATTAGGAAATTATGAAAAAAGTATATTTTACCGATAGCTTCTTCATTTATTATTCACATATCTTATAAGTCATCAATTAATTAACTATTTTTGAGCATCAATTACAAAATAGTTTATAAAAAGAAATTTCCCATGAACTGCATTGCTCAAGTTATAAATTATATATTTTTTTAATTTCAGATTTGTGACTTATATAAAAACAGTTGAGCCAGAATCCGTTCAGAATGAATTGACGAGCATCCTGTGCCCACTGCTATGTCATATGTATCTGGAAATGCTCCGCGGTGGCCACCGCGGTCCAGCTGCGGTATTTTTGAAGATGCACTCCAAATCGTTGCCTCAGCGAGATTGCAGCTCATCCATGTTCTACAATCACCAAACTAGCGATGGCAATCTTCCTTCGGCACTGTACAGACCAAATAGCCTAGAGCAGCTCTTTCATTCCTTACAAAATGGCACAATAGATAATGATATTCCTGAGAAAGACTTTGTTTATCAAATACTAGATCAATTAGGATCAATTTTCACATTGCAGGATGTCGAATCGAGACCCACGATAACGGCATTCAGGTATGTTTACACGTGTATTATTTAAATTTGGGTATACCCAGTCCTATTTTTGAAAATATAAGGTGCCAGAATTCGCTTCATAAGCTTTTTACTAAACGTTTTTTTCCAATCCTTATCCGTTCCAAATGTAGAGCACTGCCTTCCTAATGGAGGTATCTCAACAGAACTTTATTTTACGAGAACTGCTAATCAGTTGTTCAACCTTCCTTTTTTACATAGAGTAAGGATAGAAAGATAGGGCTAAGACTGGACTAGTAGTTAATTAATCGCTCTTGCTTTGCTTCGTTAATTTTTGGATTGTAAGGTTAGGAGAGAATTTAGATATCATAAACATCCACGCCTTCAAACTTAACCTGATCCTTTGCGTTTGTAGAATGAAGAATATGACTCATTTCATTTCCATTTAATTCTTGGAGATTTATTTCACATTTCAACACATTGATAGATTGATTTTCTTTT
The DNA here is from genome assembly GCA_031772345.1 of Himalopsyche anomala. Lineage (NCBI taxonomy): Eukaryota > Metazoa > Arthropoda > Insecta > Trichoptera > Rhyacophilidae > Himalopsyche > Himalopsyche anomala. The sequence goes on along the minus strand of CM062836.1, from coordinate 9,683,419 downwards.
TCTAATTTATATTATGCAGCTCTATTTTTTTTCTGTTATTACTTTTTTGCGAAATAATGATAAAAAAATATATTTTCAATTGTCTTTTTTTTCTCCCTAAAAAATCAAAAGTTTTCGAAGCAAAATATATATTTTTTTTTTTGCGAATATTAATTAGAAACATTAAAATATCAGGGAAAATGGTGCCAGAACGCTGTTCCACCAGGTTACATGGAAAAATAAAACACTGGGTATACCCATGGCATTAGGTATTAAAACACCATATTTGATTCCTGAGTTCAAATTAAAATGTTTGTTAACACTTCTTAGTCGGGCGTTTCAAAAATAGACTCAAGCCTGTAGCGGGCGTTTTTTAGTGATTAGCGCACAAATATATTACATTCTTAAAATCAACACAACGTCTAAACCAAACGATATTTTCGATTGAAATTTTAAAAAAAATCATACGTGACATTTAATCATTTAAAAATAAAATTACGACATTTCGATAACATCATAATTTCACTATGTTTCTAAGCTGAATATAAAACTTGTTATCAATTTAGTAGAAAGCACTCCGCATGTTATAAATATTAAAAATTCAAAACATTCTATATAACAAAATAGCATATTTATCAATATTTTATAATTCTATAAATAATTATAATATATAATTGCCATCCCTACTACTTTACTACCACTGGAAGTATAAAATCTAATGCCGTAAAAATCACAGCGTAAATATTCGAGACACATGTGTCACCCTTTCTAGCAAAGAATTAGGACTAATGTTAATTAGTTGCGGCATTTTATTTAACGCCGACAAACAAACCTGTGATATTATGTGTCCCGCAAACAAGCGACGATATAAAAAAACGTATTATGCCGTGATCCGCATTCTACCAACAATACGCTAAAAACGACTTTTGTCTTTTCCCGCCTATTAAGTGTTAAATATGGAACCTATTTAGTACCTACAGCAAGGCTTCTTTGCCAGTCACCAGCGATGCCCATGGTACAATTCAAGTATCCCGGTGTCGGTGGCTCGCATGATAATCAAATTATTATTGTAATTGTGCTCTGATGAGCACACACTTGCCCCACTGAAACCCACACATCATCCGTGGAGGCTTTTTTTATTAGTTTTGCATCACCACTGTATAGTAAGTCTGAGACGAATTCTCATAGTAAGATTATACTGCGTCATGTACTTGATTATTGTCATGGATATCATTAGTGGCTTGCAAATTTGACTGCTAATTTTGTCATTTTCAACACAACCGATCTAGTACACCCTGAGAATTCATTTGTTACAAATAATAATGTAATTCATCCCTAGAATTTCTAGATTGTATGGATTCCTTTATAATCACATGAAATACATAATAATTACAAATAATAAAAATTCTGCCTTGATTTTTACTAAGACAAAATATATTTTCTTCATTTTCAGGTCCTGCAAGTATGAGTTGCAATTAACCTTAGAAGCAATAATGTGTTTAAGAAAGTATTTAGCTAGACATAGTCATGTGATATTAATACAAGTGCTGCAGACGTGGTTCCACTTTGATATAATCAATACAGATGCCACTGAGGTTTGTTTTCCTGTTATTTCCAATTTTAATTATCGTACCTCATTTTACTTCATATCATCACATTATACAGAGCCAATTAATTATCCATTGTCTATTCTTGTTAAAAGAAAGTAGTCGAAACTTCTGAGATAATTCAGGAAAAAGGCAAATGCAACCTAACTACCAAATTCCACATATGTTTTATTTATACTCACTTAAAAGACGAACATCGTTTCATAGTGCAGATGTCTTGATACATATAGTGTCAATTTTTATATTCTCCTAATGGAGGTATCTTACAGAAGTTTTTCTATGAGAAGTGCTTGTTACTCAGTTGCTCTATTTCTTTTTTCAAAGAGAGTAGGGATAGACAGGACTAGTGGTTAACTAATTCCTGTCGCTGCGCCCTCGTTATTGGAAGAGAATTTTCAGACATCACAAACATTCATGCCTCCGAACAGATATCGATAAATCGATTGTAAAAATTCTAATTTTACTAGGATACAAACACGTGAGATCCGGCAAAGAAGCCAACGACATTGACCACTGCACCACGACCCGACAAGGGACTCCTAGGTGTCAGTAAAGTTATCCAAGCCAAATGTCAATTCTTAAAATTATACTGACAAAAAATATCAAAAATATTTGTCAGATAGTGTAGTTTGAGGCTTGGCACACAATTCCGTATGATTAAATTACTAATTTTTATAACTGACCTATCGTCGACATATTACAGATATTTTGGTGCAAAATAAATATGCATGTTCATGAAAATATTTTTAGACTAACCAAAACACTCTGTTGTCTAATTGGTAACAGCTTTTCCCAAGCCTATCAGGCCTGTCTTGGTTCAAGTCCCAGTAAGGCCAATAAGAAATTTAGATTTTTTATATTAAAATTTTATCTGTGTTCTCTGTCACTCTCCTGTTTTGTTTAAAATTCAGAGTGAAGGTCAATCGAGTAAAAAAGAAATTTGGTTCAGGATGCAATACATCAAGGTGCAATAATTTCATAGTGTTTCTAATATCGATGCATATTTAAATATTTTATGTGTATTTTTAGAATGGTTCTGAAAATCTGGATGAAGAAGATGAAGATTTATTAAACGAAATGCCTAATAATTTTGATACAAATAATGGTAATTTTTATTATTTTTTTATTCACATAAAATATTATCCTTTGTTATAGAATTTCGCTGATAAATGTTTTTGTTGAAATTCACCGATTATGCTGAGCACATCTTTCAATTTGAACTTTGGTAATAAAAATAAACCTGCAATTATTTCACCAGTGAGTTGGCAAAATCATATTCAGCATAATAAACGGTGTGTCAGCCGAAAACCGTCAAGCGGCTGCCATTAGAATTTAAGAGGCGACTGTGATGATTTTTTGTCAGACCATTGTTCTTTTTATAATACAGTAAACTTCCGATCATCCGTGTGCGAATTATCGGTGCTTGAATTCAATATGTATTTTTGAAAATATATGCCATCTACTAGGAGCACTGATTGATTGATCACATAGATTTATTCTTAATCAGTGTTATTTCATTAAAGACAGCTTTCTATAACGAAGATGAAAACTCGATTATATTTTGGAAAAATATGATAATACTAGATGCAAATCATGAAATAACTTAATCTTGTTACAAAATAAAGTCTATAAGACTTATTCGATCATGGAGAAAAATAGCTAATGCCAATTTACAAGGCTTTCAAAATGCCGATAATGAAAATAGAGAGTGGTTAGGTGATCCTGATTCTCAGTTAACCAGGAGAGAGAATGAAGACGCAAAAGAATAAGATGAAATTAACAATCGCATTAGTCACAACACAACACTAACATCTGTTGGTACATCTACCAACGGGTACTCGAATATAATGATATACATAATTGCTATTACGAAAATTCTACCTGACTTCAAAAAATTGTTTTTATCTTCCTGTAAATATACCAAAAACACAGATATTCTTAATAAATAATAAATATTGAACATGGCCAAATTATTGGCCGGCTTTAGAAATGTGTTATCGTATTTTTACAGTAAATAAAAATGAATGGTTTGGATTATCCGTGCTGATTATTTGTGCTAGTCCTCCCCAGCATTACTCCGGGCAATTGAGAGTTTACTGTACTTCGTAATTTAATGCTTTACAGATGAAAATAATAGACTTTGCAATGGACATACAGATTTTATGGAAAACGAGAGGGAGTTAAGAGAATTGCAAGAAGCAATACAATCAGTTAGAGAACAAATACCACCACTTAAACTTTTTAAGATATCAACAGCAGATACTAGGTATGTGAATGAGCAATGATGTTATAAAACAGTGATTGAAGCATAACTTTTCACATTCCTACTGAACATTATTATTTTATCAATCCAGTGGTTTGTTAATAACTCAATAAAATGTCATTACTTTTTCGTTTACCATTTTGTTGGAAGTTATATCTGTAATCAATAATATATCGTCAGTATACTGCCAGAAAGTCAAAAAACCTTGTTTTGAGATAATCGAATTTTTCATATATGAACTGAACTAAAATGTAACGTGGCCGTAGACAATAAGACAAATGAATAAACAACAATTGACCAAAATGTTTAGTCATCAAGATGTCATTGGGTAGCTGTAGAAATAAGAAATCTGTACAACTAAAATTTTTTACGCAATTTATAGGTTTCTGCCAGTGATAATTTACAACAAATTTGACTTAGTTCATATTACTTTTATAAATATCAAAATAAATAAATTTAATACGAGTGAACTTATTTTTCAGACAATAGAGAATGTTTAAATCTATCGATCTTCATTCATAACTCAAAAGACCCAATTTTTGACTTAACGTTCTCTGGCAGTTTACTGAGGATACAGTGAAACCCCGATTCTACGTTTTCCAAGGGATTAATAAAACAACGAATAATGTGGGAAACCGATAATGCGGGAAATCTTCAAATAATATCAAAAAGTGCTTAAATTTCAACAAACTTTTTTTTCACTTTTTTTATTAAAGAATATATAAATGTATTCTTTAATTGCTTAATACATACTGAGTTGCATTTTGTAGTTTGGCACTTAAATTTTGACATTCTAAGTTAATTTTTTTTGCTATGTCGACTCATTTTTCTCCTGGAACTTTTTCAACGCCTTGAATTGTTTTCAGTTTCGAGTTTTAGGCATTTTAGTTTTGACTTTTTAATTAGAAAAATTCACGCAACCAGATGCAATGTAAGATCATTAATGATCGAAAAAATAAATATTCAACAAAGTGGTCAATCGGGGTAATAATTGGGACAGGACGATAATATTTAGATGATAGATCGAGGAAATCGGTAAATTGGGGAATGATTACCGTGGAATTATTAAACATTGTTATTACGAGTACAAAATAAACGATCCATGCAAAAAAACGAAGATAGCGAGAACGGTACATCGAGGTTCCTTTGAAAAAAATGCAAAACGAGATGCGAGGCAAGATTATTTATGAGAAATAGTCAACGAAAACGGTCAATCGGGATAATCTTTGTGACAGGGCCAAAATATTTAAATGATAGATCGAGGAAATCGGTAAATTGGGGAACGATTAATGTGGGATTATTTTACATTGTTCTTATTGGTATTTGCCCGGGACTATGAAAAATAAATCCATGCGGGAAAACGAACAATGTGAGAATGGTAGATCGGGGTTCCACTGTACATACCTTTCAATATATTTATTAATTTTAACATTAAATAATCATGATATAAAATATTTTCAATGGATTCAGCGATAACTTTGTAGAAATTTTATTTTTTATATAAAATTTAAATTACGATGGAGAAGTTTGAAGATGTTTTTCAAATCAGTGAAACTTCAAGGAGTAGGCTATAAACAATTGCCTTCTATAAATATTCTCCAAAATAATTCTGATTATAATCTCATTTCACCAAGCATTTATTGACAATGTAAATAAGTATTTTGAAATGAAATTAAATTATTGTACAACAGATATTAAAAATAGCCTTTATATTCTGTGTATAAAACGCATAATCAAAATTTACATAATGATTGGTGTAAACACAATTTGTATGCGATTGAAATAAAAGATTTTTATTGCGATTGAAACATATTTTTGTTTTATTTGTTCACCAACACTTCACATTACTGTATACAGAATGTGTGAGCATGAGGTTTGGTGTATAATACTACTGTTGATGTATTTTTACTAATACTTTTGTGTTTATTTCAGCCTTACGTGTTCAGTAATGGATTCAGAATGTAAGCAGTTATTTGCTGGATTTAGTAATTCAGAAATTAGGATATGGAACATAGGCGGTAATATTATGGATAGTGAGCAACGCGTGAACGCAAATATTTCACAAGTTGAATTAGCATGCAATGTTGTACCTGATGTAAAACATAATGAAACAAATAATATTTTGTAAGTATATTTTTTTACCCTTTTCGCTCCCTACTGAAAGCATTCAGCCACCACACGGTGCCTCCGAGATTCTCTATCCCCTATCGGTTTTGTTCCAACTCATGCTGCGCTGCCGCACACGCTTAGAGGGAATGTTGATTGTAACACGTATAACTGAATTCTTGTTTTTTTAAAAAAACGGGCGTGCACCCGCTACTATCAAGTCTCAAATGCACCCGTTACCTCAATAAGGTTAAGAATCCCTGTTCTACATCATCTTCCACCCACCCAATCCTTAAAATAGGTCCTAGCAAAAGCAATAAGGTAACTGCTAGTCTTGTCTACTCCCCATCCTGGCCTCAATCTCTCCTCAAAAGACTTCATACTTCAATTAGAAGTTGAAATGCTCCATGTTGTAAGGATTCATAATTTTGTTTTTCAAACATCAAGTTTGGTTTCATCAAATTTCAAATGTCAAGTTATAATTTTAAATATAAACACTTACTGATTATTCATTGAAAAATAGATTTGTAATGAAAATGCCATTTTACTTTAACTTATTTTTTTAGGGATTTTTACTTTCTTACTGTGTATATTTATTGCAAATCAAAAGTTGCAATTCTTTACATTTCTCCTTACAAATACCTGACCCAATGTGTAATGTTTTTTGTTATTCCAGTGACCCTTCTGTTGGCGTATGTTTACGAGGGCACTCCGGTTCTGTTCAAGCTGTTAAACTGTTAGAAGCAGCTGATAAGTCCGGAGTTTTAGTATCTGTTTCACACGACACTACAATCAGGGCATGGAGAATGTCTGATCATAGTTGTGCTGCAATATACAGGTAAATTTTATTTAAATTGCAGTGGAATCTGGAACTATCATTCTCGCATTCATTGATTTCCCCATTTATCTTTATTAATAAATCTATCCCTTAACTCTTCTCCTCCCTGATCATGGATATATTCATATGATATAACTGACTTATGAACCAACTCAAAGCAATAAATTAAGTTATAATTGATCCATTCATCGATGCCTGCATGTTATACAGCATGTTTCACAAATATAATAACCAAAAAAAATGTCCTTTTTATTCTCATGAGGTATGCTTGGCAGAAACTGTCAACACTGGATAATATGTATGATATTATGGTCATTTTATATGGTTTTTGATATATTTCATAAACGGTTTTAGCTATTCATATAATTTTTCAGAATTTGGTCATAAAATGTACTTATATAAAATATTGATCTTAAAAATTGAAATATTTTCAATTTTAATTTGAGATTTTCAACATGGATGATTTAAAAATGCATTTGATTAACCTTTGAATCCATGGTGACAAGCATAGCACTTTGATTAATTGTTGTATCTAAGTTCTATCCATTTTTTCATGAACATTTTTCTCTTCACCGCTTCAAGTGTTCTTTATGATTATGTTGAATATTATGCCTGTTTAGAATTTTATGATAAAACAAATATTCCTGATGTTTCAGAGGTCACAATTACCCCGTTTGGTGCTTGGACGTCGCGAGGCACGGAGTGTACATGGCTTCTGGTTCACACGATAGAACTGCAAAGCTGTGGTCACTCGATAGAACGTTCCCTCTCAGAATATTTGCTGGACACAATCTAGATGTAAATGTAAGTTAGCAATGTATTGACAGCTTTGTTTCAGACAAACCTAATATAAATATTTGCCAGAAATATATCAATTATGGAATAAGATCATTCTTAACTCAATTGTCAACCTCTGACCCTCGTTCCATAAAGTTATAGTATATAATTTTGTAAGTTAAAAGTTGATAATGTACAATAATTATTATATCAAGCACAATATAATGTAACACAAAAAAATCAGGGTAAGATGGATCACACCACTTAAAGATTGTGAAATGCAGATTAGCATCTAAATCAAATCAAAATAAAAAATAATAACAGTTTTAAAAAAATCTTGAATGCCAGAATGTAAGAGATTCACAGCTAAATGATAAGAGGTATTACCATTATTGTATTGTATTTTATTATTACAGACAATCAGTTTTCACCCCAATGGTAACTATATAGCGACAGGCAGCGCTGACAAAACCGTGAGACTGTGGTGTGTCTCCACCGGTCAACAGGTCAGATTATTTCCAGGCCATCGGGGATCCGTCCATTGTCTCGCCTTCAGTCCCGATGGAAAGCTTATTGCCAGTGCTGGTAAATGGACTTTTTATGTTTTTAATAAAATATTATTTTATTCCTTACCAACGTAAGAAGAATGCCATGCCTTTTTTTTCTTATATAGTGAAAATTTCAAATTGCAAAGGCTATAAATATTTAAAAAAAAAAAGCCTCAAGTAGCTTCTAGTATTTATTTTTACGGCTCTAAATATTATTAAGCATCAATTGTTATAAAGTTTGTCTATATAGTTTAATGTTAAGGCTCTCTTTTGAGATCCTGTATTTCATGGCAATGAGATGGATGTAAGTGATGTCTTTCAAAAATCATTTGAACTTTGCTAAAGTACTTTTTAAATCATTGGCTGCAATGCAGTAGCCTAGCAAGGGAGGGACCGATTTTCAAAAATAAATACAATATTTTGCGAGAAATTATATTTATACATAAAAAAAATTAAGCCACTTGTGGTAAAAACTCCACATTCATAGTTTATAAATAGTTGAAGTGATTTAAAAACAAAATTAGAGGACATATTGGGGGCAGTGTTCCCTCTAAGCTGTGCGCGCGCACACAACTCGCCGAGCACGCGCACATGCATTAGGACAGCGCACAAAAGTTACACCAGCTATACCACCACCAGAATAAATTAATTGTCATTATATAGTGTTGTTAATTATTTTCATTATACAAAATTAGCCATTTCGTTAAGTAGGTCTAAATACCGTTATGTAGCGCACAATTTTTTTAATTTCCTTTCAAATTTGCACAGCCAATGTATTTTGCGCACATAACCTTCGGAAAATTAGAGGGAACATTGATTGGAGACGGCAAATTCAAGGATTGCCCCAGCAACAACAACAAAAGATGATAGAATCCCTCTATTCTGAAGAATTGTCAAGCAGAGCTAATTTAATATTACAACTTTTTCTAATAAAGACCCTTCAATTTTTAAAAATGTTATTCCACCAATCCAATGCATTATTTATATATTTGTTTTTTTACAATCCTCTTTGAAAAAGCAGTGTAATCAAACAACCAGATCACATAAAAATACTTGCTTTTAAAGTTGAAGCATCACCGTATTGGCAAAACAAAAAGTATTGCTGCTTATAAAGAGAGATTGATATATATTTATACTTCCATCCATCTTAGTAAACTATCATTAAGCCGTCTGTTTACTTTGCAGGTGAAGACAAACGTATCAAAGTGTGGGATATTGCTAGTGGAAACTGCCTCCATGATTTGAAAGGTCATCAGAGTCTAGTTACAGGGTTGGATTGGACGGCAGGGACTGATGTTAGCGACCAACCTACAAAGGGTCTAGAGACAAATGGACTGAAAACATCCACTGACTATGGATCGTTGACTTCTGTCAGCATGGACGCTACAGTCAAGCTGTGGGACTGTCAATTTAAGTACAAGTAAGGGAATATTTATTCACAAAATATGTTTAACACCAACTAGTTTACAAATTGGATCTCTTTTCAATCTAGATCTAGTCTTTTTTCAATTGTGCTACTTAAATATTAAATAATCCCCTTTACAATCCGCATGCAATCTGCAGTTGATTAAGTTTGCATTTACTTACAATTTTCGCTGCCATTTTAAGTTGATAAAAATTTAGGAACACATCTTAAAAATAGTAAAAATAAATACTTTCGATGGATTCGGCGGTAACTTTGTGGAAGTTCATTTTAATATCAAAATAAAAATAACTTGATAATTCCTATTGACTCGAGCTAAAGAACATATGAGGGGTATAAAAGCAAAACCGCCACTATCCATACCTTATCGTTTTTGAGATAATGATTGATTAATGATCCTTGTATTACTCTTTATGCCCTTCAAACTTCAAACCGATGCAAATTTGCCTCTAAATCATTCAAAATCGAAATCTAAAATGGTCATTAAATGTATAACTGCCTCTCTTATACATTAGTGAAGTTCAAAAGCGCCACAATCTAAATCCACCAATCACGATACAGTAAACACACACTCATCGCAAATCTAATATGGCCGCCGGTCTCTTTTTAGCTGTCATTTGTTAACACTTTAAGCGCCGGGTACTGAATCGATTTTTAATAGAATACTTTTTTTTAATATACATATATATGCACCAAAGAGTTTGCCGAATCTAATAGTAATTGTCGGGTCCTATGGCGCAGCAGTGTAGTTGTGGGCTTCCGTGCTGGACTTTACGGGTACGAGTTCCAGTACGAACAGCACTTTTTGGTCGACACCCGTTTGTTTGTGATGTCTGAAAATTCCCTCCCACCCTTTCCGACCCTTTAAAAATTGGGTCACTACTGACAGCGATTAGCTGATCACTAGCCTTGTCCTAGCCTTATCCTTCTATCTCTACTACTCTCTAAAAATAAGACAGGTTTAGCAACTGAGTAACAAACAGTTCTCGTGGAAAAAATCTGTTGAGATACCTCCATTAGGAGGCCATATGCTCCACATTGGGAGCGGACATGGATCTAAAAAAAAGTAGAGTAATTAGGAATTGTCAACACCAAAACAACAAAAAGATAATTGGAGATAAAGAAATGTAATGAAATTGGACCGCAAGATATTCAAAAATTTCATAATACCTTTTATGCGAAACGTGAAAAGGCATATCAAGATTCATTAATTTTGAAATATTTGAAAGTTAAATTGCACAACGACACTTTCCAAAAGAAAATACCGAGGCGTTGCAGCAAACGCATACTAGATTATACGTGAGGAAGTTCACATGGCCGTTTGTAGTATTGTAAGTTTGCCAAAAGTATTCTAGGCATCAGTGGCGGATTAAGCACATGGGAGGTCCCAGGTGCATTCAAATTTGGACGCCTTATTTTTCGGATAACATAAGAACATCAGAAAATTAAATGTTAAATATTAAAAATCTGAACAAATTCTATGGGATAATGGGAGGCCCCAAGCGCGCGCCTCATTCGCTTATAAGGTAATCCACCACTGCTGGGCTTTGGAGTTCATAGACTGCGATCCATTGCGAAAACTTTCCTGATTTCTAGAAAAATTTTCCAAGATAAACGTGGCGGAGACTAAGAATAAAAGTTCAAATTTAATAAGTTCAAAAAATTTACATATTTTTGCGTTTTGTTAGCTTGTAAAATTCTAATATTCATTTTTTTTATTATTTTGGTTTGCGTAATATATTTTTTAACTGTTTATTTTATGTTGCTTTATGAAAAATAGAAAATAATAAATAGTTGAATCATATTTATTACTTTACTTTGTAGTATTGGTCTCGAAATGGTTAAATCGATAAATCACATATGGTGAAGTGCAAATCCGCCACTTTCACAAATTGAGCTGCAAAACCTCCTATCGAAAAAATAATTATCTTTTTTGAAGTAACGGAACTAAAATTGCTTGATATATAATTACCAAACTAAAGAAAAATCTAAGAGGATGTGAATACAATTCAAAATCGGTCAAAAATATGTAAAGAGAACATTTAAAATGTTTTTTTCGATTATTGAACAATTTGCATTTGTGCGTAGAGGCGGTTATGCTTTTATACCCCTCATATAAGATCATTTAATAATAAAAAGACAGACTCAATTTTCAAACCATCTCATAAAAGAATTTGAACATAAATTTGAATCCAGCGCCAATCTGTTCTTTGTAAAAAGGCCCCAAGCTAAATGCTATTGAACAACTAGAAATTAATAGACATTATCAAGCCAATTTCATCCGTAATTAATTACCAAACAGATATCATTCAATCACCATTGTTATAATTACTACGAGACGCTAATCTAACTAATAACAAATAATCACTTAAATATAAACTAATTTGCTTTAAATAATCCCATATTTGTTATCGTTCCAAGAAACACAAGTCAATTTTTTAAGTGTAATACTATAGTTTACAAAATAAATTAGAATGTTAGAGTGGATGGGAGGATATATTGCGTATCTTTTCTAAGCCAGTATATATAGAGTTAATGTAAGTTCAAACATAGTTCTGATGAAGACATAAGCCGAAATAGCCATCAACCATATGTGAAATAATATTTGTAGATTTTTTTATGGCTGGCTCGCATTATTACTTTCACTCATAGAGATTCATCTTATTTAATTGACTTCTAATGCAAATGATGCTGTCATTCGATTCCTTCTGAATTCACCTTCTGTTTTTTTTTATTTCAACATTTCTAAATGACTTCTGTTATTGTTGGATTGATGCCAAAAGTTTGCAATTACCATTCTAGCATTTGGATTATCAACTGATATACGTTGAACTAATTTTATATTTAGCCTACCTATTTCATTCTTGTAATATGTGAATCAAAATAGCAAATGAGGGATGGTAAATTTCATCTTGGTCCTTTTGACCCTCTACATGCTGTAGGAATGTGAATTGTATAGATTCTGCGCATGTTGACATCTGCATCATGAAGAAAGGATTAATCTTCCTAAGACTAACTAAGAAAACTTTTGCTAATGCAATATTTTTATTATCACTTTTATTTAATGCTGCACAGCTCATGCCCAAAGGCAAATATTATTGCAAATGTATTTTTGTTTTTTTACAGATTTTTTTATTGCATATTCTCGAAACACACAAAGAGGGAGTAGGAGAGCTAAAAATTACAGACAATATAGCAAGAACAAGCTTTCTTTACCTTTAATTTTTGCAACTGTCTGAAAACATGTTTAGTTGTTACCCAACGTTAACTTTTGGCAGTTATCCAATTTTTACATTATATTTCATAGTTGTATTTTTTTCTACATTTAACTAATTATTATGCGTGTTTTTTACAGGAGTAATTCAAGTCACGAACCATCGCCTGCCACCTTCAATACAAAGTGTTCCCACCTCGTCATGTCGCGACTCTGTTCCAATTGGTTAGTCGCCGTGGGCTCGGTGATCACCTGAATCGTACAGTATATATGTGATATTCAAAACTTTGATTATTTCCACCCAGGAGTCTGATTATTCGAGAGCGTTATGACCGCATGTGATACATCGAATTTTATGTGAACTTTCTCAAGAGATCAGACCGGCGGGAACGTATGTGGCAATAAAAATGACAAAAACTACTCGAGTGCATAGTATTATGTTATACAGAGACACTGCCATTTTAACTAAATCAAGCAGAATCTTTAAAATTGTTGTATATGTTGTAATTGAGGTGCTTTTTACGGCTAGGTAAGCCAGGCCCCCCCGTAAGTCACCGAGTCCTTGTTTTTCATACTCTGACTGATCATCGTTCAACCTAAAATATATATATATCGACTGTTTATTATGCATACTGGCTCACTTCACTTGGGAAAACTTTACAAGACATAGAAAAAACTTCATAGCTTATCATTTAAGCGGAATTCAACGAATTCATACTTTTACGTAACATTAGTAAAAAAGTATTGAAGTTTTTTTAATAGTTAAAATTGTTAGATTATTAATTTTGTTCTGTCTTGAAAAATTGGCCCAAGTATAACTTGCCGATTTTGAGACATCCCAAGCTATGATTTTTGCAACATATGTCAAAAATTTGTGATCAGGATAAATGAACTAACCTCTTTCAGAAACAGAAAATAAATCAATTTGGCGATGAGAAAATGTAGCTTTTGTTGGTCATTTTTAACTTAAATATCTTTGATATTTGTAATAAAAATTTAAACTGTTGGCCTCGCAACTGAGTTTTCATCCTAATCGGTTGTGCGGTGAAGAATCAAAATGCTTGAGTAGAAATATTATAGTCTTTCAATTGACTTGTGGATTTGAATGCCTGTAAAGATTTCATAACTCTTCACAGACCTCTTATCTGATCCTGGGCGTAGAGAGACCAATTAGCTTACTACAATCCTCGCTTAAATTTGATTCTGGAGATAAATTGAGCAATTATCTAATAGCCAATAATAATATCATTTGCTTATATACAATTGAAATGCTTCATTCGGAGAGAATATACAAATTCTAATTACCTAGATGTTACGACATTGAACTGTCACCGGTTCGGTATAGAAATATGGTCCACAGTGTATTAAATACATCCCTTTATGATGAAATACTTTTTTATGCTTCTGATAATACATAAGAAACCTATTTCTTCCGAATATATATATATAAGTATCAGTGAATACTTATTATTTGTTTTTACACTTAATTCAAGGAAAATTAATTGCTGTGGAACTTCAGATCTATTTTTGTTTCATGACTTAGTGTGTGTTGGATGTTAGAGAAATTTTCATTTTATTCTCATGTTTTAAAGTGAATACAGTAATTCCTGCTATTACACAAATTAGTGTTGCAATGTGAGTTTCAAAAATATACAGAACTCGATACTTTCTTTGTATGATATTTAAAATAAGAAAAACTGCACACAACCAATAACATAACATTTAAATTGATAACTTAATCATTCGTGACACATGTTCATGTCACTTCTTTGGAAAGTATTCCATTTAAATTCATCTGCATCGTATGTATTCCTTCAAATCCCACAACATTTATTCAACGTACTAAAAATCAAGGGTTGTGAGATACTTTATCGTCTACCGTGTACGGAAAGAGGGAAGACCACAAGCCAAATACATATTTAATTACATTGTTTGGGAGTAAAAGGTTTAAAACTCATGTTTATTTCTTAGAATTTTATTTTTCATTCGCGAAATAAAACATTTCTTCTAATAAAATGTATTTTTCCACGTAAAGTTTAACTCTATTAATGAATTTGCCTGTTACCAGTCTTAAGTTTTGTGAAAGACAACTTAACAGCTTAACGATCGATCGCACGTTTTTTTTTTTAAATTTCACCTGGTGAAATAAAATTCGCAAAATTTGTAATTTTACTAAATTCACTATAATTTGTAAGCAAATTGAGATATCTTAACGAAATTTAATTTTCTTAGCTTCTCGATACTTCCCCTATCCGCATATATGAGTCCGCCGGCCAGCAACCTTTGTTTTTCAAAAACTCAAATACGCGTCCACGGTCGTTAAGCTGTTAATATATACACATTAACTTTTTTAAGGGAAAATACTTTGAAGTTGCGCTGTAACAGTGATGTTCGGTGATGTATAAGCATAATATTTTAAACATTTAGGTTTATCGCAATCAAAACAATCAAAAAGTATATTTTTTGGAAGTCATGTTTTTAAAGTATTCGCTTATCAATCGAGGATATCTTACTCAACTGCTCAGTGATACTGCTTATTTCTTAGGATGGTCATTTCGAGTTGATAATTCAATACATTTGTGAATTATTTCACACTGTGAATATTTTTTTTTTGTATGTGGGATTATTACCTCAGGGATAAAGTATATCATGTTTTGTTATAACTGCAGTAAGAAGGACACATTTGTTTCATGCTTCTACATAAGGATCTATACAAACTCATTCATAGCAAATGAATATCAGAATGAGTCGCAGATGAACAAAAAAATAAAAAATAATTTTCTGTTTTGAAAAACATTTCTCGTGACATTCTGGAAAAATAAATTTGAAACTAGTGTTTGTCAAGTTTTTTTATTTGAAATTATTACTCACAGACTGGGCTATATTTTAACGTTGAAAAGCTCACCATAATATCAAAAAAAAAAAATTTTCACCATTTTAAATAATACTGTCTCATGCTATTCATTATGTGCTTAGAATGTGTCAGATTGTGAATTTTACTATTTTTTCCAAACTAATTATGAAGAAAAAAAAATGATAAAAAGTATTTATAACTAAACCTTCAATTTAATGTTTATTCTTAAGAAATCAAGATATTTTAATGAATTCGGTAAAATTTTACTATAAAAAATGGACACCAAAAGAAAGCATTTTTGGCGTACACGTCAAACAAGTTTGAAGGGTTAATTAATGATACTTCTAAAATCTTGACAATGCTGCTTAAAATTCTGATGTCAAAAAGTTTTACAATTGAACAAATTAATAACTCATTAATTCCAACCAGTTTTTTCAATACGGTTTTATGAATACTTCTGGCAACTGTACTTTTGCTTAATATGCCTACTAACACGGCTAAATCTAGATCATATTTTGTTAAATCGTTGAGATCAATTATTGTTTTTATAAATAAGTGTGTAAAATATATATATATATATATGTATAATTTAGCCATCAATTTGTAACATACAATAATAAGTTAAATCATTTTATCCTTCTCCATATCTTTATTATTTAGAATCTTTTTTTTATTTAAATTGTTGAGCTGCGTAGTTTATATTCTTTGATGAATCACATCATGGCAATTTTTGAGTGTTCACTGTTCATATCTAGTGCCTCTGAGGTTTCAACCAGGAGTATTGAACAATCTCACACTGATGGAAATGGTTTATATCAAGTGTGACAATTTCAAGACTTGCAAACATATAATGTTATTGTAATGAACTACCAACATAATAAACACTTTCGCTTAAGATATTTAAACAACTTTTATAATGTGTTTGTAACATATATCGTTCGCATAGGTCATTTCAAAAACAGTATAAAAGCTAATAGAGTAAAAATAACAAAATATTTAGTTCCATAAGAATTATGTAAATCGGTTGATAATTATGTCAGCTTCACATCGCCAGAACTATATAGTAAAGCCGAAATAGCCAAAATTCTATTGGAACTGAATACTTTGTTTATTTACCTAATTATAATAAAGCTCTACTTATTCATTCATCAAAAAATATAATAGTATTTTTATGGAATCAATGGCCTTTAGTAAATTAGTAGCAAAATATTGATGAAAGTTATCTAAAAGAAAAAAACAAACTAACTCTTTGTCATGAATTGATGTTTCAATTAATTGAATTAAAATTACCAATAAATCAATCGACTGATTTTGGTTTAACGGTGAAACCAGTATGTTTGATGAAATTTTTACTGCTAAGCTGTAATTAATATAGAAACAATATCCATTTGTAACTAAACTTAAATTTTTCATATGGAAATCATGCAGCCCTCAGTATAATGTAAAATAACTTGTGGCCCACGGTGCAGAATAAGTTTGTCATGGCTTGATATATTGTCATAATTAAACCATTTCTTTTGCATTATTTTTTTATGTTCAAATTAATTCTCTCCATAAGTAATCATTTAATTACACATGTTTACATTTTCTCATCCTCTTTAACTATATTTTTGTAATAATTGAAATTATTCCTCATTCAATTTATTTTCATCCATGATGAGGCGTGAAGTTGTCAAGTTATTTAATTCCAATATTTTTAGTGCTCATCATCATTTGGTATCTTCTGGTTTTCTATGATAGCAAAGTGTTAGAATGGCACCGGAATCTATAATCATTTAAGTGTGAAGTAAAATAAATAAACCTTTACTCAGTCTGTTTTTATTGATTCAAACTTATTTTGGATTCCGTAAAATAGGCAAATTCATCTCCCAACATGCTTTCATGTCAAACTGTCAAAATTTGATCGGAAGTCAAGACATGCGGAAACCAGTAACCGATTATTTTCTGGCCATTTTTCTATCTTTATTAAATAAGCAATCTTTTACTTCTTACCTTTTCAATCTTACTACCTACCAGACCAGAGGTTATTTATTTTAGTAATAGTGTATCTGTGATCATGTCTTTTTCTTGGCTGTATTGAATTGAATATAAAATTAAAACTCATCCATGAAAATCAAAATATCTCATGCAAACGAATATGGGAATAAATAAAGAAACAAAATAGTTTCGGTTTCATTACCCATGGGAACATTTTGTTAATTATGGAAACCTGGATATGCCAACCACCATTACCTTAGCTATGGGAACCTAGCCGTATAAACTTAATACCCTCAGCTCTCCGGAAGTCATTGTCTAATAATGACCCGTTTTGTCTAGAATAATAGGATGAAATCTTATAACATCCTTAAAGCAGAGTTATAGAAAAATACTGTTAAAACTGACCGTATTCCATTTATATTTGTATAAATCTTTTATCAAGGAATATCAGTTACGATAATTTACATTAATTTAATCTGAAATCTAAACTGGTTGTGTGAAACGAATCGGTCGATCGATTCGTCGAAAACTCTATGGCAAAATTCTATTGTATTCTATTTCTCTTTTGTTAATTTGAGGGATCACTTACTTGTATGTACATTTGTGTATTTATATAATATATAGTATGAAGATCTCAAAGTTTACAAATATGCTTTATTATAAATACCTGTGTTTATGTGAAATTGTATTAGTTTTATAGAAAAAAAACTACATTATAAGGTGTTTGAATACTGTCAAAAGTGATGTACAAAGTAGAATAAGACGACTTGTAATATTTTGTAAATATATTTTTAATACGGTGTTAAAACTAAATTTGTAACTTATTTTTATTAATCAGTAAAAATATGCTAGTTCAGAATGTAACTGGATAAGTTCTGCCAGTATAGTAAGAAAATTGAGCCACTATCTGCTAGGACAGTGATTTTTAACCGGAGGGTTGCAGCCCACTTTATAAAAATTCAGGTGGGTGAAAAGCATCGAACATTGTTTTATATACTTATTTATTATTAAATATATATTCAATATATTAATAAACACATATTTTTAAACAAAACTCGTTCACCACCGAGGACCAAAGTAAGTATTGCACATCAAGTCGCGGGTTGAATTGCAAAAAAATTCAAAACTTAAAGTAACCATTTTTTAATTATATAACCTATTTATGAAACAACAATCATACGAATATAAGAATATTTCAAATAAAATACAGCATTATCGTGATTGTACTGAAACAAAGGCCTCAACAATATGCTAGACTATTTAGCATCTTTATTAAGTTTAAGAACCACTGTTTTAGCAGTGGTCGAAAGTTTACCTTTTAATTAATGAAGTCATATCATGCTTGTTAATGAATTATGATTGGTTGTACTCTAATCATCACTTCTCGTATAATTTAAATGTAAATGTCAAGAATTTATACACAACTGAGTTCATTTATTGAGAATAACAAAATTCTACAATACTACTGATAACATTCATGTAAAACTTCAGTTAGAGCCTAGTACAAAACTATACAGCTGCGGTCACAATTAGTAAACAGACTGAATGATTTAATCACAGCTTCATTTAAAAAAATCTTGGAATTACGGAATGCAATACCGGCATTATTTAAACTAAGTTATTTATGAAAATCATTCATAATTATGAATTATATTTCAGTATTTTATATGAAATATCGGAAGACTGGTATCACGATCCCAATTGGCCGTATTTTTTGCTATACTGGTATTGATATGTTCGTCCAGTATTGCAATTTTTGCTCGGAATGTTTTATAAAAAAGGTTATTTCAATTCTATAAGATAGTGGCTCAATGAATTATAATCATCTGAAATTTGAAATGCCCTTCTAAGCATTTAAAATATTGCATTGTGTTCCTTAAAAATATCTTGGAGGCTAGTATAGTAACTCCAATACAAAATTGTTTTAAGCAGCTAAAAAGCATTGATTGTGAATCAAAATATTGTTTAAATAAAACCACCCATGTGCAAATAAAACAACGTCGCTTCAATATGAGAAGTGCATCATTCGTATTGTTGCAAATCTTATATTTTCTTTCCTAACATTTAGTGAGTAGATTTAACAGTTAATCCAATTCAAAACGAATTTGCACATTAACAAAAAAGTAGTCCCAGAGTAAATCACACGTCAAGTTCGATAATATTTTGAGATAAATTACTTGTTGACCTTATAAATTCATAAAAATATCGATCATACACTTTAATAGTCAAAAAACTTTGAAAAATTTAAATAAAAGTTAAATATGCAGTTATTGGTAAATCTTTCTGCTCCATTGGGCCCAGTAATTGGATAATTAAAAATGATTATGAAGATAAACTTCTAAAGAATTCCACAAAATATTGGTATTGTCTGGGCCATTACATGAATATTGATTAATAATGGGTATAAAAGCAAATGCAGCTTTTTACTACAGAAGTGGTTTTGAGAAAAATCTTAAACACTGAAAAATGGCATCACTAATATTTAATTTATGTGAGCTATACCTAAAAGTAGAACATTGTGGGTCACTCCAAAGACGCTGTGCGGCCATTTCATCATGTGACTTCTGAATGAGAGGAAACGGTAAAAGTGACGAAAGCTAGATTTTCTTCTGAATAAAAACGAATTTGCTACTGAACCGTTTTTAGCTCTACGATTCTGCATCCATTGATTAATTTTTTTTTTTTTCATGTAATCTACTTTTGTTTCTGAGCCCCTTATTTCTTTATATTCTATTTATCTAAGCTGTAAAGACCTGTTGATAAAATATACACTTTTTAAGTACAGATGAATTTATTTGTACTTGATTTATGGTGACCATTTAAATATTGCTTTTTTCGATATCTCAAAACAAGTTATTTGGAGCTCTCTGGCTAATAAGCTCTCGATATAATTGTTCCATTAATATTTTCGAAAAATTGACATCCTGTGATCAAAAATTTTCAGACCACTGTTATAAACAGTGATTTAAAAATAATAGGCCTCACTTATATCATCGCAAATGTTTTCTCTCGGACACCTTCTTCATACAGCAAACGCTGTTCTCGTTTCAATTACACTAAGGTCTATTACTCCATCGGCCCTATAAACTATAGCGAGACTAAGTCAGTACATGACATGACTTATACAATGGGTTTCAGTGATTGTTCTACACACGAATTTCCATATACCAATTATTCCTGTTTTTTTTTTTTGTTAAATCTATGTCCGCTCCCAACGTGGAGCATATGGCCTCCTAATGGAGGTATCTTAATAGAAGTTTTTCTACGAGAACTGTTTGTTACTCAGTCGCTCAACCTTTCTTTTTCAAAGAGAGTAGTAGGGATAGAAGGATAAGGCTAGGTTCAGAGAATTCATGCACATAGGAATCTGTGCATGAATTCTCTGAACATAGCACTTTATAGAAATTTCCCATGAAGTGTGGAGCGATTTAGAAGTCTTTGGTCTGACAATTAAACCTTACTATGAAATTCTTCTCGTTGTACAGACATACATTTTCTATTACAAGTAGTATTCTTTTTTTTTATTATAAACTTAGCAAGCATACATTGCTGTAATAGTTATTTCATACAGATGTAATGAACGTGGAGTGATTTTACGTCTCAATAATATGGGTGATTTTATTTGATCAATAATTTATGTCAATTCTGTGAGAAAATATGAATTATTTTCACAAAATTTACCTAATTCTGTTTTCATGCTATGAATTATGTAATAATAGTAAAAAACATCATTATTTATCAAAAAAATTACAATCAGTCACTTAAAATGAAGATAAATTTGGGTGAAATAGAAAACGACTTTTTTTAACAAAATCTGCTAAGAGCTTTCATAAACAGAGGTTGACTTTTCAGTAATGCTCTGAGATGGCACAATAACTATGTATATGAAATTTTTATATTCACAATAAAAGTACTCAATGCGAAATTATTTAACATTCTTTGAAAATTATTTATTTTAATAAATGGATGAAAATTAGAAATCAGCCCTGGAATCATGCTTTGATCAACTGAGATACTATAGGCAGAATGTTATTCTATATTTGCAAATATAAGTGTTCAATTGGATGAATGAAAGTTTGATCACATTAATAAAATATAATTATTTCATAATTATGTTGCATTTTATTTTTACCCCAATTAAATGTTTTGGTAATCTTAGATTCACATCTCTGGATAACCCGTTAAGTTAGTCGACAAGTTCAAATGTTTAGTCACAACAATTTTTAACAACCATTACTCATAACATGAAATACAGTAATAATTATAGTATTACATGAAATAAATTATGCCATCCGACCAGGAAGCAGAAGTCTAATATAAGCGTGTTGATAATCTCAGTCTGCTAAAAGACACCAGCCATTAGTGACCACCACCACTTTAAAGTGTGTTTAATGACGTTAAGAGTATGTTTTGAAGTTGCTACCGAGAGTAAGACAGTCCACCCTTCATGGCAATACTGGGTGACATTGTCTTGATGCCTGTATGTTATACAAATCCTATGTTTTTTTAACACTTTTAAATTTAAGCAGTAATGTGTTTTCAATAACGAGGAACAAGACAAACTACTATTCCTTCCTGTATTCCATCCTTCTAGCATTACCTTATCTGTAAAGAGAGGTTGAGCGAATGACCTGCAATCAGTTCCATCAAGGAATTTTGTAGGAGGAATATGTATAATATGAATCATGCTCATTTTATTCTCAACACATCAATTACACGCACAGAAATCAAGTAAAAAAATATTTTCAACATCTAATAAATGTATGGCTATATACCGGTCTTTAACTAAAAAAACAACCAAAGGCAAGCTGAACTTTCTTGGTGAAGTAAATAAACATAGATTACGCTGTTACACTGCAGAATAAACCATGTACAATGAGTGTGAAGCAATAGCAGATGGTAGTGGTGGATATAACATTGAGTATGTGGAGAATTTTTCAAAAATATCAACAAATTTTAAACTAATTCATAGCTCAGAATATTTGTCTTTTTAATTGTCGTTTTTTAGGGTAGTGCTTCCCAAAAAAATTCATATCACGGCCCCCTAAATCTGAAAAAAATAATCCGCAGCCCACCTCAAAAGAAAACATGCTCAGCGGCGGCCCCCAATATGGGAAGCACTGATTTAGGGAATTTGTTTTTACTATAAAGCTTACAGAGGTAATACAGTAACTCAAAGTATGTTGTTTTACGAAATCTGGTAGTTATTTAGTCGCTCAATCCCTTTTCTGAAAGAGTAAATATATAAGTATAGTGTTATTTGTTGGCAAATCACTCATATTTATTAGGTGGCCAAGAAATAAAGGAGACAGAAAAGGATCTTTTAATATGGACAGTAAGTGTCTTTATTCTTGTAAAACCATATTCGCTCCCTATTTGGAGCATATGGCTGCCATGCAGCACCTCCATGTTTCCTTGTCCCGTCAATTGGTTTGCTTACTCACACAACGTGTGTCTTCTTCAGTTTTAGAGTGCCGGAATCCCATCAGTAGGTAAATGTTGGCATTAGTACAATAAAACAATAAAGTTTAATTATCATGATTTTATTCAATACATAAAATTTATAATGCTTATTCATAAAAATATATTATATACTGTAACATTTGACATGAATGAATTGATTGATTGCTGCATCACAATCTATAATATTTATTGACCAAAGTAACTTTCATTTTTTAAACCGCTATTTTCTTCATTTTAATATTGTTTTAATCGGTGATGGGCAAATTATATCTCAAAACAGTTTGTTCACATTAGTAAGAAACAAAGCTGGCATGCTGTGCCATCGGTAGAATGACACGATAATATATATATTTTTTTTTTATCAAAGTTGTGTTATATGTTTATAAGTAAAATGCCTTTCTTTCTACCAAGAATTGACAGTAAACTTCATAAAAGTTACATCATATTCATTTCTTTCAAAGAGCTATTTGGACATTCTAAGCCCAATTCAATAAATAATGATTCGGGTTCAATGGTAACGTTTCGAGGGACTGCAGTGCGCTATGAAAAATGTGCTCTGTAAATTCAAGTATCCTGAGTGGTCAGAGAGTAGAGCGGTGGTGTGGTGTGCCTGATTGGATGCGGCAGACTTTGCACACTCATGGTCAGTTTGTTATTTAAAAGCATTTAGGTTTTGCGGGCATGTTGATTTTATTGCATCGTGCAGTGATTATTTTCGAAATACAATCAACGTCTAAAGAATTTGACTCTGTTCTCATCTCATCTCATTATTTCAATATAATATTTAAAAAATCCCTAAACAATGAACCTTTATTTGTTTACTAGAAACCATTTTTAAAAACGGATTTTTACATATCTAAAATATCGTATGGCTCCACATTTTTTTTAAACAATGTCCACTCCTTACGTGCAGCATATGGACTCATAATGGAGTAAACCCAAACAGAAGTTTTTTCTGTAAGAACAACTTGTTTCTCAGTTGCTTAACCTCTCTTTTTGAAGAGAGTAGAGATAGAAGGATAAGGCTTGGTGGACAAGACTAGTGATTAACCAATCACTCTCACTATGGGCTGTTTTTAGAAATCGGATGGGTGGGAGGGACTTTTAGACATCACAAAACATCCATTTCTTCAAACAGAAATCAAGTGAAAAGGGAAACTGCTCTTACTGGGATTCGATCTCGTGTGCAAGGTGACCAAACAGCAACATTGACAACTCGACCACGGACTAGACAAATATCTTTAAGCACTGTGACTTGCCTGCTTCCACTTTCCTTGTCCAATAAGGTCGGGTAGTGAATACTAATGACGCAACTTGGCATGCTGGCCACTGAGGCCTTGCACTAAATTCTGTTGCATATATCAGATTTAAATATTCAAGTAATCCAGTGCAAAATGGGATATTGAAAATCGGTCAAGATATAATTATTTTTATAATATAATAAAAACCATTTACAGAAAAGAAATTAACATTCACATACATAAGAAGAGTAAAGCGGCCTGCAATAAAAATAATAACAATTGGTTAACCTTATTTCAAAATTATGCAGCATTTTAGTGTTATTTTTAATACATAGAGAACAAATTCAAAGACATGTTAACATCAAGATTTCTCTCATCACAGTTTTAAAAAAGAGTCTACTAATAACAGATTAATCGTATCGCTCATGATTAAACAATATCTCACATGCCAATTTTTATATATATTCAGCTTCACAATAAAAAATACAGACTATCTGGCCAAATCTCTCATCAAAAAAATGATTTCAACAACTTGTTTTTCTTCTGGCGAACTAATATAGAGAATTTTTAGTGATGAAATTGTCTATCATGTGTTGATAAGTACTTAGTGTTTTTCATCTCCTATAAAATTTGTGTCGTGTGAAATAGATGGTTTTGTTTTATCATGAGCGATATATTATATGAATCAATATAAATTAAAATACTAACTAATAAGTCATTTTTTAGTGAAAAAACTCATAAGACTGGACTGCTTTGACTGACCTAGCGGAGAAGTCTTTTTCTTTGCTTTACTTTTGGAATCAACAGAATTACTTGGTTTCTTATTTTCATTATTTTCAATTTTCTGAGGCGAGGGCTTAGTAATGCTTACTTTTTTGGGTTCCTCGATGTCTTCATCGGAGCAACTTTCATATACTTCTTCTTTAACTGTCAATATAAAACCGTCGTCTTTGATGTAAGTTTTGTCAACTAATTTCTTCCGTTTTCTAGAATTCAGTGATAGTTTACTAGCGATTGGTTTCACCACTTCTGGCGTAGGTGGGATAACATCTTCGTCATCCGAAAACGGAGCATTATTGACATGCTCAGGTGATGAGGATTTAAAGATATCATCATCGGAGCCGGAATCTTTTTCACTATCACTATCGAAGCATTGAATTCTTTTACGTTTCTTTGAGGCCTCCTTCACACTCTTTAAACTCTTCGTTTTGCCATTTTCTTTCTTATTTTTAGTATTTAAACTACTTTTACTTTTTGATTCTGATTTTAATTCTTCAGTTTTTTTGATGGGAGATGTTTTTTCATTTTTAATGACTACTTTTTCAACTTTTGGAAATGATATACCTTTGGATTTTTCTGTTTTATTGTTTTTATTCTCTGCTGTTTTCTCACTTGATAATCCGAGCTCAATTTTCGGAACAACTTTCGCTACTTTAGGACTATTAGATTGCTTGGAGAAAAAGCCTGTAATACTATTTTTGCCTTTGTTCACCGACACGTCTTTTTTTTTAACATTGCCTTTTTTTGGTGTCGAAGGTTTATTAGTAGTTTCTTTTTCACTTTGATTAGTCACTCCGCTTTCTGTTTCTTTTTTAACGACAGGCTTTTCTTTACTGGGTGTATTGTTTTTCTGTGTAAATTTACCAACTGGGGCCGCCGAAGCCTGGTAAGCTCCCAGTCTCAGAGACGACAACTCTTTATGATTTCTCTTGCATACGGATTCATTCTTTATACCCCCTGCACAATACTCTTCGCATTGACTGGCCAAATATAAACCATTAAAGTCTACTGTGGAAGATTTGTGCAAACTGTAAATGTGTTCGGATAGAACCGATTCCAACGTCTCTTTGAAATCTGGCAAATCCTTTTCGGAAACAATTGTGGACGCTACACCTTTCTTATCTTTTAAAATACCAGATATGAAATATGTGATGGCCAGTTCGGTGTCTATACGTTTTGATCGTATATTGCAAACAAACTCTTCCATCAATTTCTTAGCTGCAGTTATATGCAGGGATAGATTGGTACTCAGCCACTTACTTGTCACTATTTTATTTTCATCTAGAACGTATTGTTCTAGATTTTGCATATGTACTTTCTGAACATCAAGATCCATTATTTTATCAAGATAAAAACAGCGAACTGCGCGCGTAAATAACTGATTTTGACACTTGCTTACTTATAGTGGGGGGGGACTCGAAATGGGTTTGGCCATAGACTAGTATACATAATATCTGTGATACATAAGTACTGGCAACGACTACAAATTTGTGTAAGTTGAACATTGCATGTATGTCTTCAACATTTCAAAATGCTTTTAAATTTCCTTCTCTCGTTCAAGATTTCCCATCATATAAATTACTACCACCAACAAAATTCTTTTAGAAATGCAATTTATGGGAATTCTTATGGTTTACGCCATAGGCGTTTGCTTATTTCACATGTATGATGCCGCAGGTCTTTTATAGACTACCTAGTTTGCCAAACTGCTAAAGCCGTACTGTACGCCAACTTATATGCGAAAAACGATAAAAGTGAGGCTCTGGTATATTTACAGGCTAGGACGGCGTCAGAAGGACGATTTCAATATCAGTCTCAATGGTCTTTAGCAAGAGAGTTATAGCACCGCGTGTGGCGTATAATTTCAACGGTAGCACGCCAGCCTGCACTCAGGTTAGAGTATCCGTTGAAGTTGTCCTGTAAGCAAGAGAGTGAAACCAGTGCCTTACGTTGTTCACTCAGTAGTCTTCTTTAGTCTTGCCAAATCCAATGTCTTTAGAAAAACTAGTGTACGCATCAATTTCAAAAGACAATGGTTCTTTACGCATGGAATTAGTGTTAGTCACGTTATCGTTCTGTGTTGGTTTTTTTCTAACAATGAAATTAGTGATCAAATTTTCTTTGTTCGATGATTAATTGTTTGTGCAGTCCGTTTTACCCTCTCTCTTCAAATGTTTAATACATTTGAATCATTTAGAATGAAAAATGAAAACGTTGAAGATGTTCTTGATTTTTTTTCGCAGTGAGGGTAGAGTTTCTTCTACTTTGTCATCGTTTTCTGGTTCTTTGTCAATAGTTAAAGTTAAATAATGGCATCATCGTCACATATAGCATTATCCATGAGTAATTTGTCAATATCATTTTTGTTTAAGTTATCAAACGTTTCTCCGCCAAGTTTGTGCTAAAGTAATAATTTCACCGATATCACCGATGTTTCGATAGTTCTATCGACTGTTAAACATCCAGGCCACACTGCTTTCCAGTATATTCGTTTTTTATCTTTTGTGATTTCATTTGGTAAAAAACATCGTATAAAATAGTTTTGAAATAAACCGTTTTCAAATCCAAATAAAGTACTAATTACGTATTAAATCAAACGTTTATCATATTCAAGATTAGTGCTTGAACTAAAGATGTACCAGCGTAACTTGACTGCCCGCGAGGGCGCCACCATCGCATCATTAACGTTGCCATAGTCAACACGTCCTAGGGCGACAATTTTAGTTCTGAGTTCTGCCACAGTCAAGTTAAAATGGTTCATCTCTATCTTTAGGTTTTTAAATCAGTGATAAAAAACCAGCCGTTAACTTTTTTCTAGGTAAAAACGAAAGCTCTTTTGATTTTTTTTAAAAATAATGAAGTTAATACTCAATTTAAAAATATAAAAATATTTTTCTTGCTACCCTTAAGTTTATTACCACGAATATAAATACTTTTTACAGTGTAATTTGGGAACAACTTTAGCGTGACCCTTACCCTTAATTTAGCGATGGCAGATGCAACATGACCTGTCCAAAATCGTATTTTTTCTAAATGTCGGTTAGTATGAATGATTCATTCTCTATTATATCTAAAATATAACGATACGTGCTCTTGATGTATTTTTTTTAAAGTTTATATAGTACATTTTTTAAAATGTCCTATATAAACTTATTGAATTTTGAAAACACCGTATAACTTCGAAATTGCATAAAAAGAAGATTAATTAATAAAAACACAATAATCCTTTGTACTTCATTCCACTTTATTTAATATGTCAGAACCGGTTTCGCTCATTACGAGCATCGTCAACTGATAAGAAATATAATTTAACAGTGCTATTTATACAAAAATGAAAAGTTATAAACAACAATTGGCATTGAAAAGAAAATACCAATTACATTAAAAGTGATTCTAAAATAGCACAAAATTAAAATGTTTAACACATCTAACATATAATTAAAAAGTCATCTCAGATTAATAAATTTAGAATAGGAATTGAAAGTAATTACAAACATAATTAAAATTTGGGAATTCTTTGACAAAGTGATACAATGAAAATAATGACATTAATAATGACAATAATATAGTGAATAGGCTTAATGATAGTTAAGAAAATTTCCCTGCTTCCAAGTAGTTGGTAAGTGTATATACTTAAACAAAATCGACAGCCAGGAAGATTCTGAAAAAGAAATTTTTCAAAGACCATATCAATTCTAACAAAGATATATATATATATATACATAACTATATAAGGGGATGAACAGTCTTCATTTGGAAACCATCTGTTTCAAAATAATCACACTTTCGATATTAGTAGAAATTTTAAAGTTCTACATTTAAATAACAAGTCTGTCAAACTAGACAAACAGGAAATCCTAGAAATCAATAGATTCAAATTTTTACCTGATTCAGATCTTTTGAACGATCAATTAATATTTGCTAGTTCCCCGTTACTTTATCCATTGCATTAGCCCTTGTTAACTATTCTTTTATATAATTTAAAATATATATAGTTATGTATATATATATATATATATCTTTGTTAGAATTGATATGGTCAACTACTTGGAAGCAGGGAAATTTTCTTAACTATCATTAAGCCTATTCACTATATTATTGTCATTATTAATGTCATTATTTTCATTGTATCACTTTGTCAAAGAATTCCCAAATTTTAATTATGTTTGTAATTACTTTCAATTCCTATTCTAAATTTATTAATCTGAGATGACTTTTTAATTATATGTTAGATGTGTTAAACATTTTAATTTTGTGCTATTTTAGAATCACTTTTAATGTAATTGGTATTTTCTTTTCAATGCCAATTGTTGTTTATAACTTTTCATTTTTGTATAAATAGCACTGTTAAATTATATTTCTTATCAGTTGACGATGCTCGTAATGAGCGAAACCGGTCCTGACATATTAAATAAAGTGGAATGAAGTACAAAGGATTATTGTGTTTTTATTAATATAATGCCTTTCCACCAAGTATTGACAGTGAACACCCTAAAAGTGAAGAAGATTAATTGTATATTTATTCTTTTACGTAAAAATTTAATCAATGCTTCCATAACTCATGCTTTATTTATATTTTTGTATTATGCAATCAGTTCAGATTTTATTGCGTTGTAAATTAATTGTTTTTGTATAATTCAGACGAATGATTTAAATTACTGTCTATGTTTGAAAGATAGTAACCATAGACAAAAAGATTAGCAATTATTAGAAGCACATTTTTACTGTCAAGAGAGATCTATGCAAGTAAGTCACCGTAACACCTGATATCTAATATATAATTAGACGATACTATCACCATGGAAGATATTCAAAAAAGATTACAAAAAGAATTGGACGTTTACAAAGGAGCACAAAAAGATTTTCATAAAGCCATAAGTCAAAGAAAACTCCTCGATGGGCGGTTAAACGAAAATAAAGTTGTCAAAGAAGAACTGGACCTCTTGAAAAAAGAAGCTGAAGTCTACAAACTCATTGGGCCCGTTCTAATAAAGCAAGATCTAACAGACGCCCGTCAAAATGTGGAGAAACGAATGGAGTTTATTAGCAAAGAATTAAAGCGAACGGATGAACTCATTGAAACATTAGATACTAAACAAGAGAACCATGCCAAGACACTTGCAAAATTACAACAAGAATTTCAGCAAGCACAAGTTAAAGCGGCAGTGAAAGCATAAGTCGACCACTTTTACTGTATTCAAACATTGCAGATCTTAGGCACAACTTTTAAAATACATCTATTAAGAGAGGTTACTAATGTGAGTTTATGAGCAAGACTCCATAAAAACTGCGACTGCTCTCCACGCTTCGGTTATTTTATTTGCAATTAGCTCCATTAATAAAATAATCTACAATGATATTATTTAAAAAAAATATACCCATTTTGGCATACATACCATACCGGCATGAACACAATGAGATTCATTGAATCTTTTAAACTATCAAATCAAATTAACAATGATATTGTTGCTTAAAAATATGTTTTCCACAGAATTCACTGACATGTAACACCAGATAGCTAGGAATCTTAACTCCAAAAACAATGCTTGCATTTTAATATATATGCTTATAAATGTGAAAAAATGATTTCTGAATATTAATGGGATACTATTGTTAATAAATTGACATACAACATTCTTTTTGATAGTTCTATCATTATCTGCG
This sequence comes from Himalopsyche anomala, assembly GCA_031772345.1. Lineage (NCBI taxonomy): Eukaryota > Metazoa > Arthropoda > Insecta > Trichoptera > Rhyacophilidae > Himalopsyche > Himalopsyche anomala. The sequence continues at coordinate 9,652,685 of CM062836.1, read as the reverse complement.
ACAGTTAAGATTCTTCATCTTTAATTGTTATGTACATCTTGTGACTACTGGAAGCATAATCTTTTTTGATAAATTTGACATCAATGGACAATAGAAATTCACCGAGCTTAATAAAACTTGGATGGTTTGAGATTTAGATTGAAATATTGTCTGAAGGCTTGTAATCATTTAATTAACTATCCAGTGTGCTTCAAAATATGCATATATTTTTTTTTCATATTAAATATTCAGTTGGTCAAATATAATAAGTTCACTTCATTTACTCGATTAGTTTTCTGATTTTTGTATCTCATAATTAAATAAGGTACCATCCAGATCCAGAGTACACATTTATTAAACCTTAAGCAGAATTCTTAAGTTATGCTAACATCATTATTCTTAAAGAAGTCTTGTATAACTCCTCAATTTTTTTCACTGCGATGCAGATGTAAACTTGCGAAGAATTGCATTTGGGAAGTAGGGAATTAATATACATAACAATGAATGAAAATTTAATTACATTTAAATATTTGCTTTACATGTTATTTTTTTCCTGAAAAAATGGTTGATGAATCTTTTATTATACCAATTTATTTAAAAGTTACTGTGGAAGAATTAATTAATAAATATTTGATTTATTTTCATTTTCAGCAAGGTTTTCCTGAAGTTTCAGTTGTTTCATTTATGAACAGAATTTCGGAATACTTGCTTTTTTTTATTTTAATCATTACTTACCACTATCTACTAGTGAATCATTAAAAAAAAATGGAAACACTTAACTATATCAATAATATGTTTGGAAATGTCCCGATCGCAGAATTGTCCTGCATATTTATAATTTGTTTTTTTTTGCCTTTGAAAAGGTATTAAGAGCAATTTTTTGTATTACTAACTTATTTTATAGTATAAAATAAATTCCTGATAAAACAATTCAGCCTTTTAATTATATAACAATTACACTTATTTCCTTTTTTAAGATTTATTTATTACAGAAGACATCAAATGTTTACTTATTTACTCTCACGGTGTGGCACATGCTTTACTTTTTAACTGTATGCAGGGCTGTGGAGTAGTGTAAAAAAAGACGACTCTGACTCCAGCTTTAAAATAAAAAACGACTCGAAAGAAATTTTTCAATAATCTCGTTTTACATATACATCTGTATTCCATCAGATCATCTTTAGTCATCCAAGCATGCAATGTCAACACTATTGTGGTTTAAATACACATAATTGATTTATTTTTTATAAAAAAATTCACAACTCAGACTGGCAAAACACCGTGACTCCACAGCCCTTGACTGTATGTCTTACGTGGACAAAATCAAAACGAATGTAAAGCGACTCGGTGCGGCACGAAAATATCAAATGGTCTCAGCCGCTATAGAATGTCCTACGTGACAAAATGCACGCCGTCATAAGTTGATTTGAAATTTTGATTTGCTTTGAACTGCGTTCAGTGGTGTAAGAAGGGGTCCTGCATCCCATAGCGGTCCTTGAATTTGCCGCCCCCAAAATTTCCCTTCTATAATAGGGATAAATCACTTCTACTATTTTATTTTAACTATGAACTAAGGAGTTTTTACTACAGGTGGCCTAATTTTTTTTATGTATAAATATAATTTCTTGAAAAATATTGTATTTATTTTTGAAAATGCCGCCCGTGGTGGTTAGCCCCTGCTGCACCCTTTTTGCTATACCACTGACATACGTTCCGATCGTGTTCCTAGTGACTTCGCCCACGCAAGACGTAGCGTGAGAATCATCTTTGGACTGATGACCACTGATTTTCTTATTTTACTAAGAACATTGTACAGTTTACAAAAGAACATACCATAAATAAAAATGTACTAAAAACTGATCAAGATGAGGAATACTTCTGCACCGAGAACTAAAAGGGCATGGTGCCCATCTGTTTTTCAAGTATTATGAAACGTACATCATACATTTAAGAAATTGATAAATATTTTTGTTACGTTTTAAAAATAATTATGTATTTGAGTGTACGGAGGTTCTTAAACTGCTGCGCGCACTTCGACCACACATGCCAACAGCTTATTACAAAAATTGAATAAAAAATGTGAATTGAAAGTCAGAAACTGTTTTAATTTTGTTTTATTATAAACTGTTAAAAATTATATATCAGAGATGTCTGTTTTTCAAAACACAGCATTATAATATTAGTTCACACACAATTAATTTTGGCAGACCAGATGGCTTATTTTAATTTTCAAAAATGATGTTTACAAAAAAGCACTATGAATTTTGAATGTTTGACTGATAAAACTAGATTGAAAATCAAAATTCCTTATTCTGTTCCATTCCTTAGGTCTGGCTTAATTTCATGGTTCACTGCCATTTATAATCATTCAACAGTGAGAACTTCTTTGCACTTTTTGAGTATTTGAGTGTACCGAGGTTCTTAATCTGCTGCGCTCGCTTCGACCATGCATACCAACAGCTTAGAAGTAACATCTTGAGACTATTACAAAAATTGAATAAAAAAAATGTGAATTGAAAGTCTGAAACTGTTTTAATTTTGTTTTATTATAAACTGTTAAAAGTAATATATCAGATACAAACAATATAAATATAACAGAATTTGTACATCCATATGACTTCTGAACACCGGGCAAACATTCATTTCAATAATTTTATGGTCTGATTACGTTTAATTTAAAAGTTGTCAAAACTTCAGACATTTGTACATTTTACCTACGGTGCTAGTTTTGTACGTATTCAGATTTCTTCGTAATTTAGATTACAAATTATGAACCACATAAAAACTAATTTGACGAAGTAAAGTTTATGGCTTGTATATCTGCTACTTAAAATATGTCTTTACCGTTGCCTAATCTTGATTACATTATGGATACAGAAATTAGATAAATGAGAAAAACAAAGTAATACAACATGTTTCAAGTTTTGTGTTGTACCAAAAAACTTTAATAATACTCTTGACTAATAATAAGTTTGGTACATAAAAAATATGATATACTTAATGTTCATAATCCCATCTCTTCAGTTCATTGAGACCAAGCTGTCAGTTCATGGGCATCTATTGCTTGATGCTTAAAGGCATTTGAAATGATTACAATTATTTGGCAATGCGTATCTTAAATAATTGAATTGAGTTTTGACTAAGCAATCTGACGGTATACATTATTATTGTTTTAAATATCTCGTATGTATCAAAAAGAAACAATACATAAAAGCAATTAAGATCAACAAATAATAAATTCTATACCTTTCAAGAGATGTTTTCTTTCAATACATTGATTTACAATACAATTTTTTTTTTTTCTTATTACTTTGATATAAAACACAGCTTAAAGCGATTGTTATCATGATGATTATAGGTGTAAAGATGACTAATGCATAATTCAGTGCCTATTTTGCACACTACGAAGGATATTTGACAGTTAAAATCGTAATCAACCTGTGCATGAAGTTACTAAACATTTTTTATTATGGATCAATAATGGCTTCCCACTAAGTATTACCAATAAAAATAATAATGCCAGTCTATCCATCTTACAAAAAGGTTAAATTTGTGTAAACTTCATAGATACATTCAGTAATTTAGCATTAATCCTATACGAACAAATCTTAAGCAAAAATAAATAACATTTTGAAATCCCTTATTGAGTTGAGAGACCAAATATATTCGAAAACACCGGATCACGATAACAGAGGTCGCCCTTCCATCATTGCTTTCGCGCAGAAGTATGGCGTCTGAATTCCTTGCAAGAGCAGATCCGTTATCGGCTGAAAAGAAAACAGAAAGATATTATTTCTCATTTCAAATATGTCATCTCAATAATGAATGTATGTAAATAATATGGTAGTCTATTCAAAATCAGTTTGGCAATCTTTACAATAATTATAATTTCAAATGATTTGGAAGCGATACAAATACGTATGTATGAAATAAATGGATAAAACAATGCTGGGCATTAGATAGCCGTAACCGTTCGAGTCCATATGATGTGCGGAGCACGCAAAAGCAAAAGCTTTGCTTTGCAATAGCAAAAGTTCACCGATTAATTCAAACAACTTGAGTTCTTATAAAGATCAGATTGAAGTTTTATTTAAAAATACTTTTTGATGCAATTTTTACAATCCAAAAAATCGTAGAATGCTAAAAGTTTTTTTTAATACATTATTTGGAAAGATAGTAGAGTTTTTGAATTTGAGACAATCTAATCCCATATAGAATTTTTTTGACGCGGCTATATTTCCAATTGTTATTTTAAATGGTGAAAAAAAATGTATTCGATACAATGGTCGGAGGGGCTTCTATGTGTTACCGTATAGCACGGATAAAGCACTGATCTGAGAGTAATAACTATAACAAAAAACTTGTTAACCACCGGTGTCAAAATTATTTGCCTGGAATGTCACCAGCAATGTTTTCAAAACAAGAAAATCAATTTTTATTTTTATTTTTTTGTTCATGTGCGCTGATTCTATTTATTGGATATAAATACCGAAATGAGCAGCTATTCAAAATTTATTTCTGTTACACGTGCCTGAAGAGTTGAACACTTTTGGTGATGCAATATAAATTGAATCACTACATATAAATCTACATTTTGAAATTACAAATTTCGTAACCAAACAGTCAATAGTTACAATGGCTTCATAATATATTATGCCATTTATTAAAACATATAATTTTTAAATGTTTTATAAGAAAGGTTATGTTTTATCCTTCTGTTCATTTAACTGCCTCCTCCCAAATTGAATCTTTTGGACTTCTGAAGCTTACTTCACTTATCGTCCTATTTCATTATTTCGAAAAAAAAATTGGATGATCTATTAAAAATACGCGCCAATAACCGTTGCCTAGGGCACAAAATAACGCCGCGCCGGCACTACCTACAGCCTTCTTTCTTGGTATCACTATCAAAAAAATATATAAAACATCTTACCGTTAAAAATTCGAAACACACTGTGAATGGAAGTAATATTATGTAAAATCCTGCGCAGAATGCTGCCAACCAGAATGTCACTAGGATCAGCAATGCCAGCCAGATGATAGAGTAAATTACGTTACCCATCTTAATTCACACCGACTAGAACAGTTTAAGAAACAATTATTTATAAAACAGTTGTTCGAAAGAACCTGTATACTACAATGTATATCTACAACAAGAATGACAGATAATATTGTGTAATTAATATTTTATAAGCTAAGCAGGTTAGCATGTCAATCTTGAAGGACGTAGGCACCTATCTGTTTCTATCATTTTTTTTTCTTTTGTTATGGAATCACGTTTATTTGAAATTTTATCTAAAAATGATATGTGCAAATCAAATGTGGCAGAACTCCATAAAAAAACCATCACCATTCAGGATATATTGACAGAGTGTAAAACTGTAAAATTTTCTAGAGAATCATTTGTATCAATCTAAAAAAACTTTTATTGCATTAGCATTTCTGAATTAGTTCTTCAATATTTATGGGCATGGGCTTGTTATGTTGGATTACTTGCAGGATGATAAATCTTTGGTATGAAAATTTTGTAGAATTTTCTGTTGTGAAAAAGTCCATTGCAATCAAAGAGCATGGGCACTTTAAAAATACATTTTTTTATGCAACATACATATAATACTGACTCATAAAAAATAGGTACCACTTTGAAATATTTATTATATTAGATTCAGTTGATATATAAAATCGACCGGGAGAAGGGGTAAGATTTAGCTGATGAAAAATAAAATGCACAAACAATGTAGCTTTTAATATGAGAAATTTCCTTTTTTTGTATTATCCCACGAACGGGAGGGTATGTATTTATAAAATTTATGTTGTCCACATCATTCCAAGTAATTACCTAATTTCTAAAAACTTTAAAACAATGATATTATCAACCATATCTGTTTATTATTTTTAACCATGTCTGTTTTTCAAAACAAAGCATTATAATATTAGTTCACACACAATTCATTTTGGCATATGGTTTATTTCAATTTTAAAACACGATGTTTACAAAAAGCACTGAATTTTGACTTTTTGACTGATAAAACTAGATTAAAAATCACCACTTTACAAAATTCCATTCATTAGGTCTAGTTTAATTTCATGGTTCACTGCCGTTTATAATCATTCAACAGTGAGAACTTTTGGCTTTGTGCACTATAATGGTACACATTGCTAATAAAGGCATAACAATAACGTAAAGATAAGCATTAAATATTTTTAGTTTTATTTCAAGTATTTTTTTTTAGTATGTTCACTTCTTTCACTGTAAAGCTTTTTTCTAATCCATTTCCGTTCCTCAATGTGAAGAATATGATTTCCTAGTGGAAGTATTTCAACAGAAGTTTTTTTACGAGAACTTTTTGTTACTCAGTTGCTCAACCTCTCTCTTTTTCCAAAGAAAGTAAGAATAAAAGGACAGGGCTAGGACAGAACTAGTGGTCAATTAATTGCTCTCGCTTTGCCCCATTTATTTTAGAATTGGAAACCTGGAAGGAAATATTTTAGATATCATAGAAACCTATGCCTTCAAACAGAAATCGATTGAAGAAAATTATGTTTTTATCGGGACTTGAATCTGTAAGATCCCTCTGAGTGACCACCGATGAATGTATTTTAAAGGATTGAAAAGTGTCAAAGACGCTACAAGTTACAGCAAAATTTAAAATTCGAATATTAATTCGAAAAATTTAAATTGCCAAGAAAAAATGTGCCGAAACGCCGTTCCATCGCCTTACATGCAAAAAAAAGCACTGTATATGTATACAAATGATATACAAGTATCGTTTTCATGGAGGTAGACGGTGATTAGTATTCCAACTTCAAATACTTAACTGGTTTCAATTAAATTTAATATTATTTACAGATTTGGTGGGTTAACTTTGTAAAAAACTTTGTATTGTATGTACATTTTCCAGAGTTTTTTTCCAAATAGAGCTGGTTTCACTTATCTGAGTGAGTATTTTTAAGTTCAATATTTTTAGTTGATAGCTTATTATTTTACTGATTTTATTACACTAAGTTTCAAACAAGTGGGGCAAGAACGCTATCAATTTTAATTTTATTAATTTGTAGTAATAATTCATTGTTTTGGTTGAAAATGCTAAATAGCTGAGCAACATATTTTCATTATCCACATCTAAAGTTGTGGAATATTTACGATATAATAAATGTTTAATTTATAATTTCCGAGAGCAATTAACTAAATATAACCTAAGCGTACATAACTAACTTCTCAGTACTTAGCTATTTGAATACTGTTTCAGGACACAGAAATTGTATAAAAACGTGTAAACATTTTAACAACCACTGGGCATCTCCGTTTTGACAAATGATAACTCGTTAGCAAACTAATAGATAACGCTTTCATGTATTTCATGTAAGTATTTGTTACTGTTTGCTGGGAGATAACTGATGATAAAAAGGCATTATATTGAATTTCACATAGGCGCCTTCAGATTATGGGCCATAGTGTCTCTTGTGGCACTCAAATCATTTATTGTTGGCATTCTGGTCTTTTAAAAACAAATCAGTGTTGCTTAGGAAAAACCTGATAATTGATTTTTTTAACGCTTGTATGCAAAAATACTTTCAAATATAGATTGTATAACAAATGTTTGCTCAATTCCTTAAAACTACTAAAATAGGAATACACGAAAATTTGATATTTTTTTTTGTTTTCGTTTACTTATTTCAAAGTATTTGGTTGAATTGCCCTTACGTAAATCCAATATTTTGCAGAATCGAAATATATATTTTCAAAAATTTATAAAAAGTTTATTAGAAATTATTAAAAATTATTATTAAAAAGTATTAAAAAAACATTTTTTTTAAATTTATTCTGTTGTGAATTTGATTTGAATCATAGCGATTTCATAAATTATTCAAGTCAATGGAAATAAAAATATTTCCTTTTGTCACGTACATACAATATTTTGATTATCATTCAAGCTATTTTTTAAAAAAATTGTCTGAGTTCGATCTTGTTACATCAGGTCATCCGTACCCAAACCTATGTAACTGTTAAAAATATTACTAGTAATTGAGTAGAATGTTCTCCCTAAGCGGCCGCGCAACAGTTTGAAACCCCTCCACGCACTCGTTCCGGGTTGGCGCGCACTCCAACTAATATTTCTTTTATATAATAAGTATTGTTATTTAATTTTAATAATATTGCTGAACTTGGTTATACAATATGGCGAGCAAATAAATAGGAAATTGTTGGGAAATTTATTTGAGCAAATTTAACATTGGAAATGTGGCTCTTGGCTTTAAAATGGTGCGCACCACTGGGCTTTATGATACAATAAGGTAAGATGTGTAGTTATTGTAACAAAGAATGCTATAACGACGAAATCCTAATGCGCTAATAAGGAGAAAGCTTTTTTGTATATCTTATCTGTAGAAATTAAAAAATAAATGCACACAGATTTATGGCGTAACTAACGTGGCTTAACTTACATATATGTACATGTCGCGATTTTAGAATGGTGTCTCAAAAGTTTCGGCACCAATGCTTAGTGCAAACAAAAATAACTTCCCGGTCGACCCATTCCTGTTATACATGTAGTACCTACGGGAAAATTTGAATACGAAGAGTTTTCTTACCTCACTCTTGCTGTGTATTTCGATAGCTGTATGGATAAATCATTTTTCCTTTTTTTTCAATTCCAAAACAAAATTTAAAAATCATTTAAAACATTTGTGTGTTTCAATATCATTTTTTTCGACAGTGACAGGCAATAAATAATTCTTCTATGTAAGATTTTGGTGAAATGATAATCAAACTAAATAAGTTACCTATATAATATACTATAGATTAGATAATGTAACCGAAAAAGATCTTGAGGGTCTGAGTTCATGACCTGGGAAGGTCAATATAAAATAATGTTATTTTTTTATTTTAATAATACTACTTCAGATATCGGGCAGTGGTGTTAGTGATATGCTATATTTTATTATATGTAATTAATTCCGAGCGACTTCATTTAAGATATTGATAAATAAAAATACCAGGTACGTTATTTGTTATACTATTTACCAATCTTAACCCACAGCAAATTAAAGCATTTTATTGTACACAGCAGTTTCAAATCAGCTACCAATTTTTTCGGGGCTCTATAAATGCCTTAATGCTGTTCAATTTTCGCGGTTGCTCTACTGTTCGTTTTTTTTTAAGAAATATTCGTAACGTGTTATCTTCACCGTTTCTAATGAAAATTCCACTCCTTTAAACCACGAGTACATGTCATATTTATGATGTATGCGTATTTTAAGTTACAACGGATAAAAAATAATTTTAATCGTTTTCCTGAATACGCACAACTAATATATGTCAATCCAAACCTTTTTGTAAACACATTTCGTCAGAAGTATTTCAAATAATATGAATATTTCCGATAACTATAACTTAATGTCGTCAATAAAATACAATGCTGGGGTGTTGGCAAACAATCACACAATTTAAGACGTCACAATTCTTTACGTATTCTACATTCAAATAATGTGCATTTTAATTTGAGTCGGTCCAGTGTTGACAGCAAAAAAATATCATCTTTAATATTATGTGATTTCGCAGAACCCGCATACATTCGAGAATAGTTAAGTTAAGGGTGTATGCATAATCCAATATGCATATTGGAGTCAAATAAGGCAAAATTTATTGTCATATGCCATTGTAATTATGCATGAAACTGTAATAAAATGAAGTTCAATTTCATGTACTGACCAAAAGTACGTTCACACCAGCGGCGTAGCTTCCTCGTAGCAGAGCCATCCAATGAATGCATGACGGTCCAGCGAAAAATGGTACCCAAATTTCTACATATTTATAGATGAAAAACTTGGTGTCAAAATTCATAATATTCATTTTTGAGATAAGTGCAATGGCAAAAAAATCTAAATCCATATATATCATGTATCAAAAAAATGTTAGGTATTCAAATTTACTTAAAACACTATTAAAACCACTGCCAAAGATCCATTATCGGAGTCTAAGCACAGAGTTTCTCAAAACTCGATATTTGGAGAATGTTAGGCTCCTCAGATGGAGGGCCTTGCGTGAAGTTTGGATGAAGGCCACAAATTTTTAGCTACGCCACTTTTTCACACATTGGTGTTCAATGGAGCCTACAAAAGCTGTAGTGGAAACATTTGCTATAGTTGTTAATTTTGAGAAAAAATATAATCTGTTCATTTTGATAGTGTATATTTTCAGATTCACAAACAAGTGTGGAAATGTGGTTTCAGAGACAACCGCATCGTTGATTATCGAGAAAACATGTTGTTCTATAATACAGTATTTACTTACATATTTATTTGTTTCGTTGGTATATTTTTGTTCAGCAATTTAAATAGTTTACCAAAATTTTTGTCCCCTATATACCGATGCAATTACTTACATGATTATTTTAACTAACTGAATACCTACTACGATACTATGTCGAAACTGACAGAACTGAGTTTTTTTTTATAATATTAACCTGCGGTACTATTCCAACGTGCATACACTTCTTTTGAACGGTCTAAAATACTCAACACAATCAAGTTTTTAGTATACAAACGACGCCAGCACAATTACGTAAAGAATATTTCAGACCGTCCAAAATAATAGAATGCGCGCTGGAATAGTACCGCTGAGATATAAATAGTGGTCGATATCTCCTTCTTTTTATAGCAGAAAATAATATCAATTGATTGCTGTATTGTCTCATAGCTAAACACTAGACAAATTTTAATTAGAAATTAAGTTAAAACATAAAAAATGAATTACTAAACGTAGCCGATAATATTAGTCTTATTATCATCGGAGCACAATTTTGAGTTCGTATGTTTCAAAGCAAATTTGAAATAATGTAATGACGTAAATATTCTGAATTACCATATAAAGTAATGTTCAAAATATGAATAGTTTTCAATGACCACCAGTAGACTATATTATCAGTCGTTACTAAAATACTTAATTTATATATTGTATTAAAGTCATTGAGCTGGGAGACTGAGAAGTAAATGTATTCAGTCATTTCGAAATAAAATATTATTTTAAAAAACATACATATTGCTTTACGAATATGAGCGAATTAACTATTAGAATTAATTTTTAAAAATCCCAAAAAATAAGTGCTGGCCTTACTACACCACTGCTCGAGACTTAATTATTTTCGTGTGGATTAAATTATCTACCAATAATTTTATAATTAACATAAATATACTTATGTTTCAATCGTGATGTATCAGCTTAAAAAATCAGATACCTTTATACTTGAGCTTTATTATAGATTTTTTTGTCACTGAAATACCAAACTGATGATTTCATGTACTTTATTAGAAATAATTAATCCGCCTTCTAGAATCTAGATTAAAGATAAGTTTAATAATGTTTAGTTATTACTGAACATATTGATTGGGTGAAGCCATATATATTTAAAAGATAACGTATTTATGTAGTGAATAGGGAATATTTTTTTTGATTAGTGAGTATAATAATCCTTTTACATCGCATTGCATTTATGAATAATCATGAGATCGTGTATACCAATATATAAGTGCATGCAATAACTAAACGTTGTACTAATTGGGGAGGTACAATAACTAGTGACGGATTAAGCAGTTGGGAAGCCCGAGGCGCAATTAAATTTGGAGGCCCTTTTTTTCGAATTAATAAAACATAATATAAAATATTATATGGGTTTTGTAGAATATATTTTATTTTGGGCCCCCTCAGATTGGAGGCCCCAAGCGCGCGCCTCTTGCGCTTATGGGTTAATCCGCCATTGACAATAAGCAAAAGGTAAAAATTCAAAATATGTAGTTTCTAGATTTTACTAAAAGAAAACCTTCTCGAGTTAATACAGTTTAGCCAGTTTAAAAAAATTGTTGATGTGAAGGCAATGTTTTTTTACTTCGACAATTGAATAGGGAAATAAAGTATAAATAATACCCACATAACATATCATTCAATACCTACATAAAGTTGTCTGATTGAATTGAACCTAATCAAATATAAATTTAAAACATCGGAAAACTTAGCCAGCAACTATTATTAGCTGCTATTCCCCTATTTATTGTGCTTCCACTTTGAGGAGATCAAACTTTAAAATAGAGACGACATCATAAAACTAATTTTAACAAATTAAGCAATATGACTACTTAAAATACTGATCTCACTGTTCTGTTGAAAGCATAGCATTGTTAAGATGCGGGAGTCGGCAAAAAAGTATTTAATCAAAGAAATTAAAATTGCTATGAAATAATTTAAAAGGAAAATCTTTACCAACTATGAAAATATTGTATTTGCAGTGGTAATACAATAATAAAACGTCAATTGATTACAAAGCCTGTTAGTGCAAATGAATTATGGAGTACTTATTTATTTATTATACCTTAGCCAATCAGTTATAGTTGGCATTAATTATACAGTCATGCATTTTCACCATTATGAAGAGTAAAATTTAAAACAAAACAAGCCTATTTAAGCTTTAGCAATAATTAATATAAGAATAGCAAAAAAGTTTTAAATGCAAAATTATCAATTTATTATCGTTTTTAACAATTTCAATTAACAATTGTGTAAACTATAAAAACTGACAAAAATAAACAATGTTTTTAGTCGCATCCAATATAACCGTAGAACAATTCAAAATGTCTTGTCAATGAAGAAAGTTATCGGTAAAGTTGAGAAAAATCAACCGTGCTTACATAATTGAATTTCATTCCGTGTTTTGAAAGTTTCCAAAAATCATTCATCAAACGCGTTCATCAACAAATATTTGAGCTTGAAACTTATCAGATAGTGGATTGAAAACAGATAAATGATAAATACGAAAAGGATTTTCTTGTGGTCAGTTAAATATTATATATTTTTTTAAGTTATGAACCGTTCGAAATATTTGAAATATTTATTCAATTTGTTTTTGAATAAAAAAAAATCTTTTGCGAATATTCAAATAAAATAATTTGAAATGCATACATACTTTTAAATTTTGAGAGCCTTATTATAAATCTAAATTTTGGAAATTAACTACAATAGCTTTTGTCGCTTTAAGATCGAAGTTAAATTTGAGCTCTGAATTTATAAATTAAGCAAGACTTTTTTTCTATTTCTTTTATTATATTTTATGTTAATAAATTAATGAATTAGAAAAAAATGTTTTATACATAGAAATGTATAAAACTTTTTTTTCTAACTTGATCTTGAGGGCCCCGAATTTTTTACTGCTCGGGGCCTTCACTTGACTTGATCCGCCACTGGTTTCAAGATATACCAATGTATGTCATGAAACCAATGGCGGATCTATTTGCATATTATATTTGTATTAGCAATAAATTATCAGGACAAGTGGTATGCGTAATTTTCTGTTTTTTTTTACAAAAGTGTTTATAATGTCGATAAGAATCTTAAATTTAACTGAAAATGTATTCTTATATTTTTTATTTCTTATCTTTAAATATGTTATTGATAAAACAGTTGCTTCTCGCTGATAACGGCCCAGAAATTTCAATTTGTAATATTACAAATATTTCTGCTGAATGAATCAAACGTTTCATAAGTAATAACGTGAGTAAACTTTTTTTTAAATTTAATATCGACATTATTAAACTTGACGCTTGCTAATATTTATTTATCCAAAAAAATAAATATATATTTCTCCGGAAAAAAATAGTTGCTCAATGTAAATAAAAAAAGCACTATAGCGTTCCGGCACCTTTAATCTCTGCATTTGAATGTTTAAATAAAAAAGTGCAAAATTTTATTTGTATTAATTACCCTTTGAAAATATTTGATTTTTTCGCCGATAAAGAGACGACTGAAAATATATTTTTTAAATCGTTATCTCACGAAAATGGAATAACAGAAAAAAAATTGGTACTGCATATAAATTAGCACATTGTTGACTCAAACGAGGTTGAGAAACTAAATAACAAGCAGTTCTCGTAAAAAACATCTGTTAAAATATTTCCAATAGTTATCTATATGCTTCACGTTGGGAACGGACATAGATTAGATATAAAATTTTTAGTAAAATGCTTGACGAAAAGTGAGTTCCGGCACCTTTTTTTCAAAAAAAGCACTGTTAGTAATTGTTGTAACAATTATTTATTAGGCTCATATTTTTAACATTTAGCGATATAGACAGCGGTGGGCTGCCAATATATTAACAAGGGGTTTGAATACTGTCAGACCTATTTGCGGTGTCTTGAAAAATAGTTGGATTTTTTTTTATCACCCTTGTACAATTATATGCCATCATTATTTAACACTTCCCCTACGATGCTAAAACATCCTTTCGATATATTATTGGCCCTTAAAGAACCAAGTGAAAAAATATGTTTTAAAATAACTTTTAATGAAAAACCCAGGACGTATTATATATTTTTAAAAAACATGTTATTTACTTAGTTCCTTAAGGGCCAGCAACATATCGGAAGTTTTTTTTAGCACCGAAGGGAAAGTGTTAAGCAATCGAATGTTACTTATAATATGTAACAAAACGCAACATACCATGAAATAATCCATGTCCGCTCCTAATATAGAGCACATGGTCTGCTAATGAAGATATCTCAATTTCCTTTTTATACGAGAACTGGTCGTTACTCAATTGCTCAACGTCTTTTTTCGAAAAGACTAAGAATAGTCGGGTAGAGTTAGGTACAGTAGTGATTAACTATTCGCTCTCGTTACGCCCTGTTATTTTATGTTTGAAATAGTGGGAGGGAATTTTAGACACCTCATCATGCCCATGCTTCCGAAGAGATATCGATTGCTATAAAACGCAAAAATCATAATGCTTAGATACTGGTCTATACCCATAGGCAACATTTTTTTATTAAAGTGCAAGGAGTGCCCTTAGCGACATTCGTGACATTGATTGTATTGTAATTTTGAATATTTTTTCTAATGTGGGCAGTGTAATAGAACTGGTAATTAATTATCATGACATCATGGAGACAGTCATAATAAAGCGGAAAGCGATGACAATAAGTAATGTGACAATGATGCATATAGTACGTTCTTGAGTTTCGATAAAAATGAATACGTATTTTTGTATAAGATGTAATAGTAACTGCTTTCGCCAGTGACAAGCAAGGCTTGCATTAACGGTTTACCGGTAAATCGACGAATATATTGACCTTCGGTAAATACCGGTAAATACCAAAAATATTTTATCGTCAATTAAAGACAGACATATTATAACAAAATATTACTGCGAATATGTATTCGGAATCTGAGGTTTCGTTTTTTAACTCAAGAAACATTGAAATACCCAACTGGTCATCAGTAGCGGATTAAGCACTTGGGAGACCCCAGGCGTAATAAAATTGAGAGTACTTGTATTTCGGATTAAATAAAAGAATCGAAAAATTACACTACAGAAAAAATAAATATTAAAAACTGAATTAAAAACGTATGGGTCATGTCAGTGGCGGATTAAGCACTTGGGAGGCCCCAGGCGCAATACAGTTTGGAGGCCCAACTTTTCCGATAGCACAACGCATTGCATTTTTTTTCGTGAAAATTTAACGGTAGGATGGTCAACTAGAGCTTGCAATACCGGTATTAGGAAAACGTGGATCCCGGCATTTGCGGTGTTTTTTCAATACCGAAATATCAAATTTGAAAATTCGAGCAAACCGATTTTATATGTATAAGTATATATATAATATTTTGGAATTTAAAAATTGGTCGAAATCAAATTTGGAATGTACATAAACCATTACATATTTTAGTATTTTTTTTTAAGATAAATTAATATAATTTATACCTGCCATGAGTTGAGTAAATATTGACAGCTTCCGGAATTGATGGACCTTTCAATGGTATATTATAATTTTACGTAACACACCCATAATAATATAATTTGTATAAAATGTGGTGCAAATGCAATCAATGTTCCCTCTAAAACAGTGATGCACAACCTTTACTTTCTAGCGGGCCGCATAAAACAAATAATCGTGGGTTCGGGCCGCAAAGAAAAAAATGATTTAAAGTACGCTCAATCCTTTTTTATACGGAACATATGTACGTTCCATGTAAAACAGCCTAAAAACCGTGTATAAAAGATTAAGTGAATTATGAAAGGATTATGAGTACATACTTATTAAAAATCGTTTCAGTGTGAAATATTTATGTTTCATTTATATGCAATTCAAAAGTTATTGCATTCTTGGTCTTTGTTAATTTTTAACCATTTTTTTTAATTTGACATAATATTTGTAAGCCTGTTTCTATTAACGGATTTATTTTCCTTCATTAAAGAAAAAGCTTGCTTACATTTATGAAATAAATGTTTTACGTGAAAAAAATATGTTTGAGAAAAATATTAAAGGGCCGCCACAAGATTCAAAAAGGGCCGCGGTTTGTGCATCACTGCTCTAAAATGAGAGGCTAGCTGCGGGGGAAATTCAAATGCTACGTGGCATCATTTGTCATATCTGATATAAAAAGTGTATTAAAAAAATATGTGACAGAACTAGTTCCTTTTTTTACACAAAATAAAGTCAAGCACAAATTAAGAAAAAAGCTTAATAAAACAAATAATCATTCGTTAATAAAGTTTATAACATATTTTATAAATTTATTAATTTTACTAATTTTTCACGTCGTTCCTTACAACTAATCCTTATAATATATACTCCATTTGGATCAAATTCTTGCTCTGCTGATAATATATAAGAATGTAATTCTAGCTGAATCATGTAAATATTCAATTTATATATTTTTTCGGTGAATTAGGCTTATTCCAATGAAAAAAAAATGAATAGTTGTATTGAAGTGTGTGCTGATCAGCTATGACTGCGCGCGTATTCTCCGATTGCTGCGCGGCCGTGCGCAGCTCAAAGGGAACGATGATTGAAATCCCTATGAAAATTACTAGAGGTGAATCAGTATTAAAAGTCTTATATTCCTTAGTTATGGTCACGCAATAGCAGGTTGGTTTCCATCACCACGCGTTGTGTACATGCAACCAACGTTTCATGGTCGCTTTCCACAACGCGGCAGAAAAAAAGTAGTCTGCCATTTACATTCATGGCCTAAGTAGAGCCGCACGGGACATATTTTGAACCATGTGTGCTTGAATGAAAATAACAATTATAATTAAGAGTGTGAATGGCTCAATCGCTCAAATCTTGTTGATATTAAGTATCCTGTGTATAATCCATCAACTTACTCGTTTCAGAAGAGTTTATTAACTCTAGTGAGAAATCAAGGTTAAAGCAACTTCACATAAATAAACATTTTTTCAAATGCAGTGAAATAAGTCTTGATTTTAACCAATCTAGGCAAAGGCTGGTGTGAGGACGGACCGCAGTAAACAGTTCATGGGTCGGGGCGTATAGTAAGATAAGTCATAAATTGTCAGTTTGAGAAACAGCTAAAATATAGTTAATAAACCTGACGCACATCCCGTTATCTAAAAACATATTTAGACTAAAAATGCACACTCTCAATACTAATAACATACGACCTAACTGAGAACACAAATCGAAAAACGTAATATTTTTTTTAGTCAATTGGCATTGAATTTCATTTTCAATGTTTTGTGACATATCTGACTACACACCCAGCTTCAGCCCAGGTCTCCTTAGATAACATTTTACACTATTCTAAAGCTATAGTGGGATAAATTGAAAATACTAGTTTGGACATTATTAAACTTTTAGGTTTGTTTTGTACTTTTTTAATAGTGAAATATGATTTAATTTAATTGCATTTACGGTTGATGATAAAAGATAATATATGAGGTTTTTTTGTACACTATTATATGTATTTAGTTATTTTACTAATCTCGCTGATGTTTTGAAATCGCAGGGCAATATCCATTATTGTGATTTTTTTTCTTCTTATGAATGGGGAATTTTCTTTTTTAATTAAAATATTTCAGTGTTTCTTTATATAGGTTCACCTTTCGGTAATCGATTGGCATACTTATCTTTAAATCAACTTGTTCCCCTGTATATTACCATTGCTGTATGGTACCGAATATCTACAGTCCAAATATTCGGTCAAGAATACGAGCATTCTGCAAACTTTTCTGAATGTATTCACATTAAAAATTTCCAATATTTGTTTCAGTCTCAATTTTCACTTTTTTAGTGAAATATCTTTGATTACGTTTTTCACTAATTTAAAAAAATATGTATACATTTTATATAGTAATCGGGTAGAATAATATTATACACACACACATATATATATTTATATATATGTATATAGATATATGTATATAAAAACACAATGAAACACTTTACGTAAAAGAACACTAATACATAGAAAGGTAAACAAATTATACGTAGTATCTACCCAACACTAGTATTATAATGTTTGTTTTTTTTTGTGAAATCAAATTCACTACACCAATGTTATAATTCAGAATTTCGTATTTATGATTTGTCGTTTTTACATTTCAACGTTTATAAAATATCACGAATTAAAGTGGTTAGGTATGAACACCGAAAACGATGGACCTCAACTAAAGTGTCACGAAAGATTTAAAGGAAGCTTAAATACCTTAAAACGTTAAAATAACATTGACGAAGTCTGCAGCTGCGAAAGATTCGAATGAAAAAAAATGGTCGAATTTGTAGAATTTGCAATACAAAAAAGGGTCACACGTGGCTTGTGATGCTGTAAAAGTAATAAAATGCATTCAATCGAATCAAGGAATTTCTGCTCATGAGATAAAAACGCACATGTGCTTAAAATCTAATGAAATATTAATTTATACATTTCAAACATTTTTTCGAAGTAAGTCAAAAAAAAAAGAGCCGGCACTCTCACAGGTTAGAAAAAGGTTGCCTGGGCGGGGCGGAGCTCCTCGGTGTTGACTTACAGTATTATGCTAGGGCCTCACATATTGGAACAAATATTCTTAATTCAAAGTGTTACACGTAGAATTAATAAATATTTAAATCAAAAAATATGTAGACACGAAAAAGTATTTTTGATTATTATTTTGTATTGTTAAAAACGAAAGAAAATTTAATGTGAAATAATTAAAATCTGAACAAAAATGACATGGTTTTTATATCAAATAAGCTATTTTAGGGGCCCCTAAAATTTGGTGGCCCCAAGCACGCGC